>JAINUG010000040.1:2462109-2761445 GCA_029706075.1 Aldrovandia affinis | reverse complement strand
ATTCTTGAACAACAAATACCATGAGTAAAAATCTTGTGTTAGTGTTTGATGAATGATGAAAACAAACAGCTCTTAGTAGTGGACTCACTTCCACACCCATAATCCAGCACTTCCACTGTAAACTGATTTAGTGTGATATTGATGTCTAACCTCTACTCCAGATCATTTCAAATGAATTCAATGCTGTTGTTTTAAAAAAAGAACAAAAACTGTGAACACTTTAAAACAAGATTGTGTCTCGTGTGTGTACAGTGCCAGACAAACAGGCTAGTCAGCGGTGCTTTGCAACGGTTCGGCGCTCGGACAGTACTCACATTCATGGAAGTGTTGACGTCAGCGACCGTCTCGTCGTCGGTGGGGAACTGGTAGATCTGGACTCCGTTTCTGACCAGCTCGCTCATGATTTTGATCTTGAACTTATGGAGCTCGCTCTTGGAGATGGTATCGGCCTTGGCAATCACTGGAATAATGTTGACCTTTAAAATAAAAATACAAATGATAAAATGGGGTGGTTTAAAAAAAAGATAAGGTATAGACACTGACCTTAACATAAAAAGCATTTTAGCCAATCGTAACAAGTCATTTGTCAATAAATGCGCAAACCTAGCACTGTGGTGAATCTGGATTTGAGTGATCCGACCATCTCCAACGCCTCCATCTCTAAAAAGTTAGTCAATTCCACGCATTTATACTACGGTGTGAAGAACCACGATTCACTCAATGTGGCATTTCGTTTCTTAACCTATCCACTGTCTCCCAAACCATTTCCAAACAGCAATAAGCCACAACATATTCGTCCTAGACAGGAACGAACATTCCCCATGGATAGGAATATAAAAACAAGCTGAAAGATGACTCTCACATACTGCATAGGCTATTTTGTATGGTTTGGTCTAGACAGATCACTGGATCACTGGAAATAAAACACCCTTACTGAAAAGTAGGCAGTTTAGGCCTGGAGTGACATACAAAAGCTTGACCACAGGAAATCAAACCACTCAAAATAACATTGGGACTGGACCTCAAATTTCTGTTTCTCTACTCCATGCTCGGAATGAGATGAGCAAGCAAACACACACCCATTTGGGGACAAGGAACACAGGAAGCCTTTCATTGAAAACAGATTTGCCACCAGTAAAAACAATGCAAAATAAAAAAGAACAGCTAATTAAGCCATTGGGTCAGAAATCAGTATAGGCCTACTTGGTAATACAATAATTGTATTGTTCTAAATCACATTGTCCTCCACATATGGCTGTAAAACCTATCTTTTCAGCCTGGCCTACTGCAAAAGCTATGTGTAGAAAAGGATAAGACAGTGCCCTAGAGTCTTCTGGAGTGAGACACTTTCTATGCTGGCATCTCCTCAACGTGTCACCACCACTGTTAGAATTGAATTGAATTGAACATTGGAACATAGGCTGGGTTCCCACTCACAACAGCGTGTGCATCAAAAACACACTACTCTCATTGTTTTCCCACGGACGCCAACACAAGTTAAGTCTTTCAAACAGCGTTCTGTTTTCCGTTAAAAAAAGTTCAGAGTTTAACTTTTGACAGGAGTTCCCTCGGGAGTGCACTCAGCCCTCAAGACCTACGAGAAGTGTGAACCACGCCAACGCCAGACCCATTCCAGACTGGTCCTTCCACACCCGCCCCGGTCCCTGGAGCTGGACCCCCATTACATGATCCTACACCCGACCCGGTTTTTATTTATAAAAAATAAAAATGTTTATAAAAATGTTTATATAAATAAACTCACATACTGAAAGAAAGATGTTGCAGGGTGAACATTAAATCATGCAACGAAGATCAAATCCAGAAATACTGGTTGCCAAACCTTGACTGCGTGAACCCACAGCTGTTTCCCACATGTTGTGTCCTGCCAAGCCAAGACTGCTGACGGCACAGACGATTATGACACAGAGCAGACAAAGGACTGCGCAGAGGGTGACGACAGACCAGATTCACGCCCATTCAGTAGCGCTGCGGATCTGACGCATCTCGTGCGAAGCCAACGGCAGGCTACACATAGTTTCTCACTCTAGAAGTTTCTCTAGAAGTTTCTCACTCACATAGTTTCTGGCGTTTGGAATGTTAGCCACATCTTAAAACACAATGCAACTCGGGGCCTCCAATAACGTAGCAGTCTAACGCACTCATTTACGAGTGTGAGCTGCCTATCACGGTCACGGTTCGAAACACGACTGTGCCACACCGGCCCTGGCAGGGAGCCCCGATAGGTTGGCGGCATTTGGCTGCCCGCCCCATGGGGAGGGTGATCCAGCATGAATTTGCGGAGAAGCGCACAAGGGCTTCTCCAGAAAGTGGGTGGGCAAATTCCATCTCGAAGGAAGCGGAGTTCGCTGCCCTCTGAGAATTAGCTTGCCGCGTAGAGATGGATGACGAGTTCTTGTGGGGAGGGCAAATTGAAATCGAGAGGGTATAATTGGCCACTAAATTGGGAAAATAACTTTAAAATATTTTTTTTAACACACTGCAGCTCAAGAACAGAACACCACAGGAATCGAACCCTCTGAAATACAGACAGCAGCAGTAAAGGGGGGCATTGCATCATGGGGTCAAACGCCAGATAAAGCAGGACTACTGTTGACCTGAGCTCTCACTCCATGTAACATTGCTTCCTATATAAATTGGAAGGACTGTATCACCTTGTGTTAGATGTAATACTCCAGATTAGATGTAAACTGTGAGCAATGTAATTTGGTCTTTAAAAAATCTAAACAGAGAACACTCTTTGCTCCATGCTGTAGCCTTGTTAGATAAATAAGTTTAGATGTACAGACAACAAGCTTGATTTAATCACCCCCAGAACCTCTTAAAAGGTTCCTCTTGAATGTTCATCGGACACAATGTGCTCGGCCAGACGACTGCACTTGCAGTCGAGACCCTGACCTTGCTGTCCAGCTTCTTCATGGTGACCAGGTCGAGGGACTTGAGCGAGTGTCCGGACGGGGCGATGAAGTAGAGGCAGGCGTGGATTCGAGAGTCGTGGTAGCTGTGCAGGGCCCTCTTGATCTTCAACTCCTCCTGCAGGTAGGTCTCGAACTGGGTGTCGATGTAGTCCACCACGTGCTGGTAGCTGCACAGCAGGTTTGACAGAGCTGATCAGAGAGGCCTAATCTAGGCAACAACACCCTGGGGTAAAGATTCAGTTAGGCAGGCAGTGTGGTATAGTGGTTAGGGAACTGGGCTTGTAACGTTAAGGTTGCAGGTTCAATCCCCAGGTGGGACACTGCCGTTGTACCCTTGAGCAAGGCACTTAACCTGAATTGCTTCAGTAAAATATCCAGCTGTATAAATGGATTGTATGTAAAGAAATGTAAACTGTGTAAGTCGCTCTGGATAAGAGCGTCTGCTAAATGCCTGTAATGTAATGTAATGTAGTTAAGTTGCAACGGCTGAATTAACTCAATTTAAAAGTAGATCAGCCATCAGCTGAGTGCCTTAAACGATCGACTGAAACACACTACAGCAGTCCTCTCCACAACGTCAGAACACTGAAATGCACACTTTGGGGGCCCTTGGGTAGCGGAACGGTCTAAGCATTCGGTTGGGAATGCAAGTTGCCCATTGCAACTGAGGTTCAAAACCCTACTTTACCAGACCGGCCCTGAGCAGGAAGCGGCGATTGGCTGTCCAATTGGGAGGGGGTGAGGGGGATCCGGCAAGAGCTCGCTGAGAAGCGCGAAGGGCGTCTCTAGAAAGTAAGTGGGCGAGTTCCGTCTCGGAGGAGGTGGATCATCGCCGGCCTCAGGGAATTAGCTTGCCCCGTAGTGACGGGCAGCGAGTTTGTGAGCGAGGGCGAATCGAGAGAAACAGAGGGTATAATTGGCTACCAAATTGGGGGGGGGAAAAAGAGGAAAAAAATCTGAAACTATTACGCTTTATCAGAACCTTAAGAGCTCAAAATGGCTACTAAACAGCAGTCCAGTGGAGCACAAAAAACTACAACAAATGAGGAAGGGAATTTAAAAAGTGCTCCATGCTCGCCTTTCCTGTTTGTTCATCTGGTCGCCGAAGCCCACGGTGTTAACGATGGTGAGTTTCAGCTGGACGTTGCTCTCCTGCAGGTCGTACGTCTGTGCCCGCAGCTTCACCTTGGGCTCGAAGTGGGATGACTCACAGTTCTCAAAGTTGGTGTTGAACAGCGTGTCCATCAGGGTGGACTTGCCAATTCCCGTTTCGCCTGGAGGGATGGTAAACCGATCAATTAAAATTACTCGTCTACTTTAATTACATACACTCTGCGGGTTACCTCTGGGTTTTTTTTTAATTGCCCACCAAGTGTGCGTTAGTTACAGAAAGGGCAGGCAGACATGGAGAATACATAATTGATTAAAATTGTCATTGGAGTTATTTTATTTAAATCTCTTTTAAATACAGTATATCCTGATTTACGGAAAGCCTTCAGGAACGGAACCCTTGCGTAATCCGAGGAGTGTCTGTATCTACATGATCTGACAATAGTTAAACCAGTGCGTTTTGTACATAATTATGCCACTCTTACCAATGCACAGGATGTTGAAGCAGAACCCCTGGTTTGTTGATTTGCTGACCAGTTGCTCGGGCAAGCTGTCAAAACCAACATGACCTGACAAAGACAGAGGACGTGCATTTTTGTCCTGCTAGAAGAGACAAGGGACATAAAAAAGGCAATCACAATTACACACAAGCTACATAATCCTCTTTCAATGAAAAATCATATTAGTAATACTGTGTGGGACCTACTGGACTTCCTCTTCCTCGAAAGTTTGTGCTTTTTCTCCACAGTAAATCATGTTCTACACAGGGCTAGCTAACTAAATAAAATGAGAGCATTTCATCCCCGCACGACAGCTGGACTTCATACACATCTTTGTTGAGGTGGAACACCCTTACTAAGTGCTGACCTGATCTGCCTCTCTGAACTGGCACAGTTAGGAGGTGGGAGGGCTGAATACAGACTAAAACAGCCACTAAAACTGAGTCTAGCTGTTAGTAACACTTCCACACAAATATTATTCGCAGATAAACTAACTATCTCCCTGGTTCTCAATGAAATGCTTACTGCTGGCAGATAATAACCAGGAAGTTATCTAAAAGTGATCGATTGGTCGAGTTGATGACTCAAGTTCGTAAATTAGCTAGCCAGTTTAGCCATCTGGCTACACACAGCAGCTTTATATCGCAAAACACAGCGAAGCTTAAACGACACTTTTCCAAGTCAGTCCAATCAACCGAAATTCATGATTGCGCAGCGCTCAATATATTAACGTTAACGTTATATACAATTAAATACGTTAGCGAATTTTAACATTAGTGCTGTAACGTTAGCTGATAAATTACAAGCCATGATATAAAGTAATGTTAGGTTGCTAGCGAAGTTAACTTGGCTAATACGCAGTTCCAAAAAGTCTGCGAGAATAGCGCTAGTTAAGGCTAGCGAAGTTAAATAGTTTCAAGGATATATAACTAATTAGTAAGCTGCTGCATGACAATGTAAGAACTGGTTTCAGAAGTTTCCCGTTCGCGAGTAGCACTTATTCCAAGGAGGACCAACTTATTCTAATGCCGGTTTAGATAAATTACCTTGGCACCAACGCTTCATGATATTGTCTAGTTAGCCAGCTTCGTAAAGTTTGCTATGTCTTGTGTCTCGTAGTAACAAATTACAAGCAACTTTAGCATTAGCCAACGACCTACTGTACTGTAGCAACCTAGCATGACACTCCCCTGAAAAGATGCTAAATGCTAGCTAGCTAACTAGCGAATGATAATTTAGCACGCAGGCGGATACACAGAACAGAATTATCTGGTTATCGCTTTAGATTTTATTTGAAACAAATCATATTTGTTTCGAAGAAAAGACAACACATACCGACTGCTGCTCAACATCAGACGAGGCCATCATTTCAAATAACAATGCTTTACTGACACATATATGCAAAACGGAATGTTGCTACAAGTTACACCAGTCTTTGCCAGTAAATTCAGTTGTTCCAGCTGAGAAATCCGGCAAACGCGGCTCCCTCTAGGAATTTGGTTTTTCATTGCTTATATAAGCCCTGGCCCAATGTGGGTACTTTAGCGTTTACGACCATCATTATTTATACAATATGCAAGAACTACGTGTGCCTGTAATTGCTTCGAATACGAAGTGCGTAAAGATAAATAAACTCTCCAAACAAATAGTCTGAAGTGAGTAGGAAATTATTCAGTGTATATTACAACTAACTGCACAGTGCTCCCCCAAACATGCAAGTGGTATTTTCCATTTTCTATCCCCGCCAATTCCGGAAGTGTGTCTGTAGAGCTTTCGCAAAGATAATATTATCTTTTTCTGGAGTAACATTTTTAAACGTAGCGACTGTTTCTGACTCAGGGACGAAGCAGATGGATTTGGTTGTGGGCAAAGAATCGTGTCTTCAGTTGACAAGAAAATGATTCTGATATAATGGTCAAATGCATAAAATACCCAAGAGCTCCGGACCTAGTGACTAAAGCTAAAAACAAATATTTTAGTCAAGTATCTCTGCTGTAGAGAATCGGACGCCAAAGGAGAGTTTTATGACAAGTGTAGTTAAAAAGTTGCGGCGATCTAAAAGTAGATTGAAAACCACAAGAGGGGAAAGGATGGATGGAATAATAATGTCAAAGTAATATCATTATTTAATTAAAGCATTATTGAAAAATGACAATTGAATAAATACACACAACAATAATACTATCATTATCGTCATCTGCATAATAGTAAATAACAAAGTTGGATTGACAAAGCTATTGTTGGTGTAAAGACCAATAGGCATTTTGAAACGCTGTGCAGGTTACAAGAGAAGACGTACTTCCATAAGAAGAAAACAAACGCTTTCAGGTCTTGTTCTGCTCCCTGTGGAAAGAAGACATTAACATTCCTCCTGTGTCTTCAGTCCCTCGCTGCCGACCTAGACGTCACCTGGGCCCGTAATGACTTTTCTGTCACCAAATAGCTTCGAGATGAGAGACAACCAGCAGGTTATTTCCCTCGATCGCAGAGTAGTATTTAAGAAGTGCCTTCTTTCCCCACATCTATTTGTATTTATAAGCACCCTGTTTATTTAAAGAGGTAGGAATAGGGCCCTTGATGGAATGAGGTAGCCTACGTGCTTTTGATGGGAGATGAAATGAGTGTCCCTGCAGTGCTTGGAAAGGCGTTTCATCCCTATTTGTAAGCAAATTGTGCACTGTACTTGTGCATACATTCGTGGAAGAATGCATCGTGTTTCTTACAGTTGTGGAGTAGCCTACATTATGTTGCCTCACACGTGTTATATTTATCTCAATTTGCACATAGCCTTCGGTAATTTCCCTCGCCTACCTGAAGTCTGTTTATAAGGCATACTTTTACAATGTTTGACTTAACGTTAATTGATCTGTTAAGTTTTGTTATCATGTTAAATGTGTTATATACACTAATTTATTTGTTTGTGCTTTGTTCACACACGACACATTGTATAAACCAGAATGTCCATCTTTTTTGATAAAGGCAAACACTAAACTTCTAAAGGACTCAAAAAATATTATTTGCCAGAGCTTTTTGTCAGAGTATTGCAAACCGAGGGAAAAGCCCTCACTGTCGGGTATCAATTACAAGCAATCGGCTGCACCAGTCTAGCTGCCCCAAGGATGTCTCTATTATGAAACGCATGATATTTGGGCCCTGAATAGTGCCATTTGGTATTGAATCAAGCTCTGCCTGCCCTCAGGACAGAAGTGAAGACAGGTATCTTCTTCTCTGCACCCAGAGTTCATTTCCTACACTCTCTTTTTGTTTTCTTGGCGGCATGTTGGTTTACTGTCATGGCGAGTAAGAGTAGAACAGTTGCCTGGGTGATATGCCCAAATAATGAATAATAAAGTATTGATAAGCAATTCAAAAAAGGACACTTATGAAGCTTCAAACACAGAATCATCCCTTTCAGTTTGCAAATTGATATAGCACTTTATCCCCTTTTATTTTAATCAATTTTAAATTAATTTGTAAAAAGCAATCTATACATTTTTTTTTTTTTGTTGTTGAAATCATCAGTTCTATATGGTATGTCTAATCCATTGAATTTCTACTCAAGTGTGTACTTCTGTTTAGATGCAGAAATGTTCTTGTTCATAATGCCTTGAACTTAATTAGGAAAATCTCTGATAAGTAACTCATAGTAACAGTCCAAGACCTTTCACCTTTCAAGGTCACACATGGCAGGATGTAACATTTGTCAGCAGGTGCCGTTATCCTGCAACAAATCCTTTTGTGTCATTGGCTCAACCAGTTTGGGTCATTTGCATGCTGAACAATCAACACTCTTAAAACGTACAGCAAACATCTTCATAACCCAGAATGCTTATTTCTTTCATATCGTGCCTACATTACAACTTTATTCAAATGATTGTGATGACATTACCAGCAATAACATTTGTGGTCTCTGTCATGTAAACTTAGTGTTCCTTGAAAAAAAAAAAATCACCATCTGATCACTTTTTCCTAAAAAAACAATTAAAAAAAACTTAAAGAATGTCTCAATCCAAATCCAATCAGTAATTCCCAGCAGGTGCTGCAAGTCATGCCTGTCTCCACTAGATGGGGCTGTGCAGTCACTGAGAATCCTGCTTGCCTCTTGTCTCTTGTGGCACGCAGCAGCCAAGCCCTGGACCAGATGGCACCCGGCTTGCCAGGATAGACCACTAACTGCGTACATTCAGGTAGCTCTGCCACAAGGGCCAGCCCTCGTTCATCCCTCATGTAATGGTGGCGGAGAATCGGGGACTTGCCATGAATCTCAAATACTCTTGCAGTGCAGTCTGGAGACAGAAGTACTCCCTCCCCTTCTGTTCACCACAGTAGTCCTCTAAAATTACCGAAACATGCAGCCAGATCCAACCAATTTCAAGGTGTGAAATTATTTTGACTGTGTTCATATTTCTCCAGCTGTGTTGTGAAAATACAGTATAAAAAAATATAAAAATGAAGAGCAAAGCTCATGTTTAATAAGTGAATTTTGCTTTAATAGAGGATGGAACTTGTAGAGTGCTTCATTTACATTTTAAGCATTTAGCAGACGTTCTTATCCAGGGCGACTTACAAGATGTGTATTAATACATGGTAAGATCAATCATTGTTCGTGCAAGAGATCAGTGCAGTAACATAGCAATAGACATCATTGTTGGCAGCTGCATACCATACCTGTAACACCGGGAAAGAAAGGGTTAGTAGATGGTTTTTTTTTAGACAGTATTAAACATAGATACATATTACGAAATGTAGTATTAAACCCATGAACAGTGGTGATGACAATAAGTTAAATGTACAGATTCAGTGGTACTGGAGTCTGAAGAGGTGGGTTTTGAGTCACTTGTGGAAGATGGCCAGTGACTCCGTGGTCCTGACCGAGTGCGAAAGATTGTTCCACCACCGAGGGGTCAGGACAGAGAAGAGGCGAGACCGCGATGAGCGTGTGCTAGGGTGCTAGGGGATACTTGCCAAACTGCCAGCACTCTACAAGAGTCTCATACTCTATTAAAGTAAAGATCAATTTCACTTTGCTTTTCTTCTTCTTGCCTTTCGACCACTCTGTGATGTCAATGGAATACAGTGTAAAAGCACACGGAGAGGACTCTAAACTCTGGGTTGCAGACTCCTTTGGATATGTCTGCAGCCGGATGGGGAGGAGGGTGCTGAAGGCCTGAGAGGGACAGCCGGCTCCTGGCCTTCTTCCTTGTCTCTTTCCATCTGACATCCGACTCCAGAGAAACAGCTGATAACAGTGACAGGACAGACAGGGAAATCAGAGAGGATTAGGGGCAGGCATGCAGCAATCTGCCAGAGCGACCTCTCAGCCGAGGAATTTTATTTTGCATCATTCAAGAAACAAGCGTTCACTTTCTGCCTTTTGAGAGCGACCACTCAACATGGGGAATCGAGTGGTAGAAGTCTAGCCACAGCTGACCCAATGGGGAGACACCCAACTCCCAGACTGAGGAACTGCCAATGGTGATATCGTCCCCCACAGCTTCCATCACTAACCAGTTGACGAGCAACGGTGATGACGGTGGTCAGAGAGGGATTGGGAGTGACACTGCTGTGACAGCGTGCATTTTGGTGATCGCGGGCCTGGTGATTGCAGCCGGATGGCCTTGCTGCTCGTAGGAGCGAAGGACATCTGACGGAACTCATCACAAGCGCTCCATCACTATCACAGACAGGCGTTGGATAAATGAACACATGTTGCTCTAAGCTCCAGAGATGATGGGCAGCATTGAACTCAGTTCAGCATTGTACCTCCGTCCACTTTCTGTGTTCAACGGAGGCCTCCATGGATAATTATGCTGTCTTAAGTGATAACAAGAGAAAATAAGATCGGTGAGTGAGGATGGTGACAGAAAGATGAACAGAAATGACATTGGGGGAGAAATGTGCTTCACAGTAGGAGATCTGCCTCTTGACAGCCAGCTTACAGGAGGCTAGCTGAATTTAAGAGAGTAGACCAGAACAGTACAAGGGAAAGGGTATTTTATTAGCTTGTGTCGATGTCCTTGTGCTGATAACCTATGTGCACCATGGCCCATATAATGAAGTGAAAAACTGAACTGGGGAGATTGGATACCTCTGTTACAAGTTCTGAGGAGTGCCCAATAATTTACTAGCCCGAAGCCTTAATAAAAAAAAGGCAGTGTGAAGCAACAGAATAAAAAAAAAGACTCTACTTTCATACAAAAATGATTTTGAGCATACAGCAAGGGGTGGATTGGTGCCCGTGTACATTTCATCCAGGTCAGCGTCAATCGCTTTGGTAAGGGTTAATTCCACTGCTTAGTGGAAACCCTATTCTACAGTGACTCACAAATCTTATGGTTTCACTTCTTTTTTTTTCTTCTTTTGTTTCTGATTTTTTCCTGTTTTTCTCCCAAAATGGTAGCCAATTATACCCTCTATTTCTTTCGATTCACCCTCCCCCACGAACCCACTGCCAATCACTACAGGGCAAGCTAATTCCCAGAGGCCGGCATTGATCCACCTCCTCCAAGACGGAACTTGCCCAGCTACTTTCTTGAGACACCCTTCGCGCTTCTCAGCGAGCTTGTGCCAGCGCACCCTCCCCCCTGGACAGCCAATTGCCACCAGAGCGAAGGACGGCCAGAGACAGGCTGGCGCAGTTGGGTTTCAAACCGCGGCTGCAGTGGGCATCTTGCATTCCGTGTGAATGCTTCGACCGTTATACTACCATGGTTTCACTTCTTACAAACACTTTCTTTAACCGAGAAAAGATGTCTTGCATGCAAAGAAAATGTCTGTCATGCAGCGTGGGGGACACATGATAAGATGGGCATGTTGAGTGAGGAGACAGAACTCAGAGACAGCGTGTGAACCCCAGAAGGAGCCCGTGGCCGGGTTTATTAGGTTATTCCGGGCAGGGCAAGGTAGCATAAAACATTACAGTCCGTATTTAGAAATGTGCGCAAAACGTGAAGGAAGGAGACAATTTTGCAGGACTCTTGGTCTGTTAAGCCTCAAGGACTATTTGTTTTGTTTTTCTCTGTAACCCACAATTTTCCAGGAGTTCATCTCGACCGCCTTTTAAGGGGTCAGGGAATAATTTTCCAGTCTCCCACATTGGTTCCAATGGTTTTCTGGTTTTTTGATTCCCTCTGGAAAATGCCAATTGTGAAGCGCTGTGTGACAACCTGTTTGTAAATGGCGCTATACAAAAATAAAGATTGATTGATTGATTGATTAAAGCCAAGAACTATTCTAGTTTGTATTCTGAACTATATGAAGAATAGTTTAGTTATGAGATGTAAATAGGGAGAAAATGCAAGACTGCAAAGAATGCAAAGTATATACTGTAGCAGGGTGGCAGGGGTGGCCAAACCAAAAAAACGGAATTCCAATAGGCCAATGGAAAGATAAAACCAAAGAAAGATAAAGGCCAAAGAGAAATAAAACAAAACACGAAAATACAGCCGTTAAATCATAATTAAACTATGCAATGGAGGGAAACGGAAACCAAAAACCCGCACTTCTGCCTCCATGCCCCGAAAAACTTTCTTCAGGCATGGCAGGCTGTGCTTTTATAATGACCTAATGAAGGCAACGGCTCACAGCTGAGTTGATTGTTCATTAGCCTCAGGTGAGCCTGCCTGTAAATGAGGCCGCTGCTGTTCAAGGTCCTGTAGTACTCTCCAGGCTGTGGGAAGGAACAGGAGCACTTGACAGCAGCTAAAAGGGAGGCGTAGCCCTCTCTTCTCCTCCCTCCACCTTTCCCAGCGTCACAATATGTTTACGTATACCAAACAGAAATACAGTGCCAGTCAAGAGTTTGAGTACACCTTCCATCCTTCAATAAGCAAGATAAGGACCCAAAACACATCTTGAAGTTGTGCAAGAACTATCTGGTGAAGGAGGAACGTGAAGGACAACTCAAACTAATGACCTGGCCTGCCCAGTGTCCAGACCTCAATCCCATAGAACATGTATGGGATAAAGACAGAACTAGACTAGAAGAAGATAACTAGACAGAAGACTCAAAGCAAAGCAACCCACAAGTGTCTCTCAGAGCGGCTTACACGGTTTACATTTCTTTACATACAATCCATTTACACAGCTGGATATTTACTGAAGCTGTTCAGGTAAAGTACCTTGCTCAAGGGTAGAACGGCACCTGGGAATCAAATCTACAACCTTTCAGTTAGAAGCCCAGTTCCCTAATCATGATACTACACTGCACTACACCCTAGTACATTTACATTTGACATTTGAACCAATTAGCAACTTATCCAGAGCAACTTACAAGATGTGCATTAATACATGGTAAGAACAATTATAGTTTGTGCAAGAGATCAGTGCAGTAATACAGCGACAGACATCATTGTTGGCAGCTGCATACCATACCTGTAACACAAGGAAGGAAAAGGTTAGCAAAAAAGAGTAAACAAGTATACATATACAAAAAGTATTAAACAAGTAGGCAGTGGTGATGACAATTGGCTATATGTACAGAATTCAGTGGCAGTGGAGTCTGAACAGGTGGGTTTTGAGTTTCTTGCGGAAGGTTGCAAGTGATTCTGCGGTCCTGACTGAGTGCAGAAGATCATTCCACCACTGAGGGGTCAGGACAGAGAAGAGGCGAGACCACGAGGAGCAGCTGCCGGGCGCCCGGAGGATGGGACAGTCAGTTTGCCAGAGGAGGTGGAGCGGAGTGGTCTGGCTGGGGTGTAGGGTGTGATGAGTGTCTGGAGGTAAGGAGGAGCAGTTCCTCTAGCCGCTTGATAAGCCAGCACCAGTGTTTTGAATCTGATGCATACTGCAATGGGGAGCCAGTGCAGAGAGGAGAGTAGAGGGGTGACATGGGTGAACTTTAGTTGATTGAGCACCAGACGTGCAGCAGCATTCTGGACTAGTTGCAGTGGCTTGATGGCACAGGCTTGATGCCAGTAAGGGTTTGCAGTAGTCCAGATGTGAGATCACCAGGGCCTAGTTACAATTAAGTATTGTAATGACCCTGAAACAATAACCACAATATCAGCATACCGTCCCTTTCTTGGGTGACATATTCTAAAACAAGGTACCCGACAGAAGGGTGCGGTCACAAACAGTGCGTGTGCGCATGCCATTATCTGCCACGATGATATTTCATGTCGTAAATATAATGCAGACAGGCACTGCCTAAGAACACTGTGTCAGTGGACAGCAATTTAAAGATGTCATGCCATTAAAAAAAAAGTTTTATCTGAGATAATTCACACTTCCTCTCACATTTTTAAATTTAGAACATTTTTATATGATTTTTTCCCTGTTTTTCTCCCAATTTAGTGGCCAATTATACCCTCTATTTATTTCAATTTACCCACCCCACACGAATTTGCCGCTCGTCTCTACAAGGCATGCTAATTCTCAGAGGGCAGCGAACTCTGCTTCCTTCGAGAGGAAATTCGCCCACCCATGTTCTGGAGTCACCCTTGCATGTTTTTCAGTGAACGTGTGCCAGCTCACCTTCCCCCCTTCCCCTGGGGCGGACAACCAAACGCTGCCCCCGATTAGGGCTCCTCACCAGGGCCAGTCTGGTACAGTCGGGTTTCGAACCACAGCCGTGATAGGCAGCTCACACTCGTAAAGGACCAGCCAATACTGGTGTATTAGACTGCTACGCTATCCGAGGCCCTTCCTCTCACATTTTTGCTGAGATCCCGTGAAGTAAATGGATTGCTCATTGCAAGCAGAACGGTTTTATATGCATTCACCAGACTGCCTCTGATGACAGATGACTGCTTTTATCAGTGCAGCTACACAGAGACACCCAAGTTGTACTGATCTACTGATTTGCATCCTGTTGGATTGTTTGAGTGGGGCAACATTGCCCTTGTCCAAATTTCTGTGTGCCTTGCTTTATTCTTCCTTCAAAAAGAATAATGTGAAGCCTCCCTTCTGAATGACACCTTGACAGATCAGTGGATTGATTATTCTGCTGGCTGTCAGACAATCTAAGCGCTATTCAGTACATCTTAATTAGTTTTTTTAGACTATTCAAATTCAAAACCCCCAACTAAACAAATTAAAGTACGTTTTGGGGGAAATACAGTGCGAAAAACAAAACGGCCAGTAGATAACCAAATCTTGTTGTTTTTGAAGGTACTTTAATAAAAATGTCTAACCATCTAAAATCAGGTGTTGAAAAGTAGTTCAGGTTTGGAGGAGCAGGACTCCTGAGTGGTTCTGTAGGAGAACGGTTCTGGAGCATCCTCTTCCATGTAACACAGGATTCAGGAGGATGGTCCTATAGCTGCACCTCCCAGAAAGGCACGTTGCATTGTGTGGCACAGTGAAATGTGTGGCCAGCACTGAGGGCCGACAGATGGAGGAGAGAAATAAATGGCTAAACAGCTAAATGGCCATTTATTATTTATTATATGTTTGGGGGTGTTTGTGTGTGTGTGGGGGTGTTTGTATGTGTGTGTGGGGGGGGTGTTTGTGTGTGTGTGTGTGTATGGGGAGTTGTTTGTGTTTGTGTGTGTGTGTGTGGGGGGCGGGGAGCTGATGGAGGAGGCTGTCTGTAGGTGAGGCTGCCATCCTCCATTTGACTGTAGGCAAGACTGCCATCCTCCATTGCACTGTAGGCCTCAAAGGCTTTGGGAGCCAACAAGACTAGTTCACTGTGGCCAAAGAGGAGAAACAGCCCTATCTGTGCCATGGACTTTTATGGTTTAGGCCTCTATCGCTTGATACTGAGAGAAAACGGAAAGAACAACTGTACTGTTATGAAAACTCTTATGAAAAATGCACCACGTGCACAATTTCATGGATGGAATGTGAAGTTTTGGAAGTATTTAAAGTTTTTCATTTTGTACATCCTCTCAGTTGAAGAGAGGTCGTTCAGGCGAAGCGTTGACTTGTTTACTCCAGCTCCGTCTCAGCGGTTAAATTAATTGCAGCTGGAATGTTGTGTTCCGTTTTTGAAACTCTGACCCTGCGGTGATAAAATGAGTCATTGTCCCTTTGCGCTTTTCCTGGCTCAAAGTGTCGGGACAGCCCTAGCGCTGCACATGCCAATGCAGACAAAAAAAAAAAAAAACTGGCTTTCCGTCTCAAACATATAAATCTCAGATCCACCCGGAGGCACGTTACATAACACAAACAGAGCCTTGGTTTCTGTGCCCAGCGATGTCTGGTATATTCTTTTTGGGTTGCGATGCTTTCACACTCTTAACAGGCGGCACTTTTGCAGTTCAGTGCAAAAGTAATCGCATACCATTACACATGAGATGTGTGTTGATTTTAAAAACGGTGTCTTGCCAGTATAGTACAGATGAGACATTTTAGGTTGACCTTGTCCTTTCTGGACTAAGATTTATCAAAAGCCATGCAGTGTATCTTGACAAAAATATAATTTATCTGAAGAACATGCTCAATTCTATAAAACAATAATAATGTTCCTACTCCTCTAGTTCCCTCTACGCATTTTGAATTTACAGACTGTAAATGGCACTAATTTAGGAGCAGGTTCCTGATTCATACAATATACAAATTCAGATAATGTTGCTGATATGTGATGTAAAATGAATACGAGTGTGACAGTCTCCATTGTCGATGTGAATAAATCTCTCGCAAGTCCTTCACTAATGGAAACGACATTACCCAGAACCTTAATGTCAGAAATTAAGTGAAATTTCTCAACTTGGTATACAAGATCTCTCCAACAGTTCTCATCAGTGATCATTTGCTACTACCGATTTATGTACAGAATATTCACATGTAATAGTTATATTATGTTTTAACAGTGGTGGACACAAAGATGTGAGTAGAATAGTGTTTAGCACTCAACCTTAATTCCAATAATTTATTCAGAACTTGCATTTTACTGAATTTAAATTGACCAGAAAGATTACCGGGCATGATCCAAAGCATGTGAGAAAACACACTTTCATTAAGTAGGAGTGCACATGCGTGTTTTTGGTATTGTGCAGGTTCACTTTGAAACTGCAGCCAGATAAGAACAGATCAATGCAGAAAGGACAAACAGAGGGTGCTTCACCGCCCCAGACTGGATATTGAATTGAATCTCTTGTCACACACACACACACACACATACACACACACACATACACCTTCACGGATTGTGCTGACATTCCAGTATATAGGGGAGACATGAGGCCATGTCGTTTTGGTGTTCAGGTCCGCTCAGTGGAGAACCAAATGCTCCCTCTGACTGGCGCAGGACCAAGAGAAAAACAAAGTGTCATGAGGCGTGTTGCCAAGGCTTCGATTCGTTCCTCCCTTCCATTATTCAGCCAGACACCTGGGATATTAGCATCACGCCAGGACGGACTCACAAGCACCAAATGTCTCACACAGAAGCCCAGGAGTGACTCACATGCAGCTGGACGGATGTGCCTGACAGACCGCCTCAAAGTATTTAGTGATGGGCAGCGGTGGACAAAGTTACACAAACCATTTACTTGAGTAAAAGAGATACCCTGATGAAATATTACTCAAGTACAAGTAAAAGGTCCTACATTTAACCCCATTTGCCTTTGAAATGTAGGGGAGTGAAAGTAAAAATGGAAATACTTAAGTAAGCACAGATACCTGAAAAATAATACTTAAGTACAGTAATAAGTCAAAGTAAAGTAAATGTACTTCATTAGTGTCCACCACTGGTAATGGGAGAACATGGCACGTAATGTAATAGAGAGGAGGCACTCACATTCATAGGTTGGATGAGGCACTGTTATTCATAGATAAAGAGCCATTTAAAAATAATTAACTAATATTTCACATTGATATTAATGTAACAGAGATCATTCCCCCCGTTACCATCACTGGCAATTGTTGTGCTGCGCAGTAATCTTGTTTAAATCAAAAAATTTAAGTAAAAGGTGTTCAGTTGCCTTTTGCAATTACTCACTACGGCGGCCAGCCCTTTGTAACAGTGCCCTCGGCTTACTTGGATAGATTGGCACTAATTAGCACATCAGTGCTGTTAACTTATCACAGGATGAACCTCTGTGGCCTGCAAGTGTCAGGACTCATTTCCATCTGACAGCGAATACGTCTCAATGAACCTCGACTTTGCTTTTCCCTCTTTGATCTTCAACCCGGGACCTCCGACTAGACAGCTCATCCGTGACACTTTTTGGGATTGATGTGCTATACGATGCCTAGCATTCCAAGAGATGATCCATTTAAAAAAAGGTCCTGCCAGTTTTGCTCAGTGCCAAAATTGTAATGCTAAAATAGTTACTTATCGTGTGTGAAGGTCACCGGTTGGTGCTGAAGTGTTGTAGATTTGAATAAACTGCAAAATGGAATAACTGGTTTCAATTCATTTTTATTCATTGTCTCCTTTTCAAATAGTGTATGATTTCAATGCTTTTAAAATGCACATATTGTATCATCTTCAGTGTTTCATGAGAACAACAGACTATGGACTCACACAGAAATCTGAGACAGACAGTCGACATGTCAAACAGAGAGCATTCCATCACTCTGTGTCAAAGTGTCAACAGGGATTCGCACAACATCTGGACAGCACTGCAATACCGCTGGCTTGCTGGTTCCTGGCTTTTGTTGTGGGAACATTAGAACTGCAATTTAAAGCACCTTTTACTTTGGTCATATCATTGGAGTTTGAACTTTGACTCTTGACTTGTATGAAAAGCTTGAGTCAGGTGCACCATGGAGAGCAGAGGTGACAACACATTCCTCCTTTGTATTTTTACAAACATTATTTATTTAGAAACTTTAAAAATTATACCCTCTTTCTTCCAACTTCCCATGTTCATGAAGACATTGAAATGGCCTTGTTGGCTCAAATTAAACATGCTCAATCGCCGATTGGCTTCTTTAGAGATGATTTTCTCCCTGAAAATGACAAATTTATGCATGGTTTCCTACATTATGTAATTTTTTTGGTAAATGCAATGCTTAAATGAGCCGCAGAGTCTGGTATCGAATCCACCAATAATGCATCGCCCCACGGCACTGCTGGCGATAGTCAGCACTGGCACAGTCTGGATGGGAGGGAGGGATTCGGTCAGCTGGGTTGCCCGTGTCTCATCGCGCACACCACACTGGTAAATCGGATAATAATAATAATAATATATGCCATTTAGCAGATGCTTTTATCCAAAGCGACTTACAGTAGTGAATGCATACATTTTTCAGTATATGTGGTTCCAGTGGGAACGGATGCCCACAGTCTGCCAGAACAAAGTTGTGCATGGAGGGTCTTCCTCCAACTCATGTCTGTGCAGGCTTGATTTATGTATTTGTCTAAACACAGACCCTAAAAGTCTTTGTTGTTACTACCCTGGAGAACTCTGTTGCTCTTATTGTTATCTCCTGATCTATGACAAAGGGGTCAATGACAGTAGCTGCTGACATGTTATGCAACTAACATCCTTTTAATTTGCCTTTACCAATGTCTGTAAATAATTTTTAATTGTCTGATCATACACACAGCCAGTTATGGGAATTACATGGTTTTATGTGCCTTTCAGTTCGCCTATAAACACAAAAGACATTAGCGTAAATAGAAATGAATAATTATTCAATAACTGCATAATTAACGTAGCTTGCCAGTGAGATTGGTTGAGAAAGAACAATCTGTCAAAATGCATTTCCTCGTCAATGTTTGTTTTTCTCCAACTGCTGAAAAAAGCGCGGCACGGTCGCTGACCCCATGACGACGTGATGAAAGGTCACGGGGCGCAACCGAGTTTAGTTTAGTTTAGCTTAGTTTATTCGACATATCAATTTAAAATACATGTCAGTGCAAGTCATGCATCAAAACAATGTCCAGGATAGCACAAAAAGTCATGGACTTATTTCCGTTGTGATCCTTGGTCTTAACATATTCATACGTGAAGAAGAGTGTGTAGCCTCTTCATCACCCCCCCCTCCCCCACACACACTCACTCAGAACTACTGTTCTTAATAACACCATTACAATTATACAACGACGAGCACATTATGGCTAATCGAGAATTGAACACGCTTACCCAAAAAGGTCAACCTGTGAGGTTTCTCATTACTGACTCGGACTGAATGTGCACCTCCTCATTCCCACCTTGGTCTGATGGGGTGAGGGGGGGGAGAGTAGAACACTGAAGGAAGGACCCTGTGATTAAAACACCATCGTATTACCTCTCGACCTCCATCATTTCCGTCTTTACAGGCAACGGCTCTTCGGATGAGAAATATGATGGATGAGAAACATTACCTCAGATATGAAAAAGAATGACGGCTTGGCCTTTTCATAAAATCATGGGTCAGCCCTCTAAATTGTTTCGGGAGGTGGGGGTGGGGGTGGGGGGCTTTGCCTCTCCATATCTGGGGAATAGGAAACATAAGCCACAGGTGTCTGTTGTTCCATGAATTGTCTTATGCCCAAGGCCACTGCTGTTGCTTCTTTAGCATTCATGTGACACTGGCAGACCCGGCAACAGTTGCCAGGCTCATCTGCCTCATTCCCAATTAAGGGTTTTCCTTCTGGCACATATAGCTGGTGGAGGGGAAAAGGGTATTATTATCAGTGTTGCTTTCTTGCTGATGCAACCGTCTCTGGGATAGCTTGGAGGGATGCCTGCAGGATGCAGGATTAATGCACATGATATCTAGACCTATGGGTGAAACAACATGCCCGAATGAGGGACGTGGGCGAGTTGTCGGAAGTGACCGAGGACGGGTTCCTCTGAACGCGAGCGATGGTATTGTTATCAGGCAGCTGCGTGCTGCTCACTTGCATGGTGCGGTGCCTTTCCTTTCACACTTCGTCTTAGAACTCTGATGTAGTGTACAGTACCAGTCAAAAGTTTGAGTCCACCTTCCATCTGGATTACGGCTAATTGGGCACTCCTTCATTCTTCTTCAAGATAACGACCCAAAACACACCTTGAAGTTGTGCAAGAACTATCTGGTGAAGGAGGAACGTGAAGGACAACTCAAACTAATGACCTGGCCTGCCCAGTGTCCAGACCTCAATCCCATAGAACTTGTATGGGACGAACTGGACAGAAGGGTCAAAGCAAAGCAACCCACAAGTGTCTCTGGGAATTGCTGCAGGAGAGCTGGGAAGACATGTCAGGTGATTTCCTGCTGAAACTTATTAACTGAATGGCCCGTGTTTGTGAAGCTGTTAAGGCAAAGGGTGGCTATTTTGAGGAATCCAAGATTTAGAGACTATTTTCAATTTTTTGAACATTGCTTTGATGTTCCTTATGTTTATTGTTACATGTGTTTTTTTGTGGTCATTTTCAAGTATTTAAAGAAACTTAAATGGTGTAAAACATTGCCAATTATGAGATAAATCTAGTTTCCAGCAGGTGTACTCAAATTTTTACTCGTACTGTATATTGTGATTACGTGTAGCTGTACAGCATGAAGCGATTTTCCAAGCCAATCACAACCTCTGTGTTTTCTCCGTGTGGAGAATTCATGATTTCTTCCCTAGTGCACAGTGCGAATAACATATAAAACCTTAAAAGTGTCTTGAAATCAAGTGTCTTTACTTGTACAATCCATTTTGGTGATATCATGGCTGACACTTTAAACATTTAGCAGACACTCTTATCCAGAGTGACTTGCAATAAATGCATTTAAAATGGCAAGAATATCACAGCTGGAGCCAGAGATCAGTACAGCAACAATACAATCGATGTCAGAAGACGCAAGGCTGACAGTGAGACATTGGCAAGCGTGGTTTAATGTTCAATATAGCCAATTCAGCTCCATGATAGAACTGGACTCCCCGTTGGATCAATTCTTCATTACACAAGTTAATGGAAGAAAGTAAAAGCCTAATTTGAAATCATGATAAAACGATGATGTCGAGCTCAAATCCTCAGTCTTGGGTTTGCACCGTGCTCTTGCTCCAGCAGGGGTACAATCTTAATTTTTTTTCTTAAATCACCTTTATAGTTCCTGTCCTTGTAATGACAAAGATTTGTATCCAAACCCTGTCCGACAGTGGTTTTTTTTTCAATCGCATCATTCAACAAATTGATTTGATTAGCTAATTAAGAAGTCTGAGGTATGGATAAACAGACCTGTTGGGCCTCCTGGACCAGACCTGAACAGGACTGCTCTTAGCCGATACAGTAAATCTGCTTCCTCTCTGACAGATTCACACGGTGCATTAGATCCTGGATAATTTGAATTTTTAGAGAGGGGGGAGGGGAAATCATTGAAACACCTTCATATTATCTTGGTTAAGCCTCTCATATGTATCGCACATTGAGGTTATTATGAGAGACTCAAAGAAAAGCAGAATTTAGTTTGTCAGATTTTATTTTATGCTTTTTCTCCCTCTCTCTTTGTAAATACAATAAAGCGGATATTTGTTTCAGGCTACCGTGACAATGGAAATATTTCCTGCAAGAACCTGGAGATTATGATAAGGGGAAGATGTAATGCACCAATGTTATCTCTTATCGTAGGCTTAGGGGGCTTGGCATTAAAACATGTTTATTATTAAACTGAGAAGCCTTATATAATCTTCAAATAGATTGCACTTTTTTTGCCCTTTGGGTTAAAAAAACAGGTGCATAGATCAAAAAGAATTCAGTTTGTACATTCAAAAGATCTGCATCCACTCAATATTCTGTAGGTAAGATGAGGCCAAAGGATTCAAACGTTTGAGTGTATTGCCTTCATCCGTGAAATAGTGTTATGTGCTAATGGCAGTTACTGAATGTAGTTACTGAATTAATTTGATTGGTAGTTCCTCTCTAATTAGCTTGCACCACCTGTGGTGACACGTTAGAGTTAGGCATATAAGACTGCCATCAGCACATAACACCATTTCACTGATGAAGGCAGTACACTCAAACGCTTGAAACGTTCAGCCACGCAGCTGTCTCCTTGCCCAGCTAAATGGAAAGCTCATGGCATGAACAGCTTATCGTTATGGCTGTTGTGTTTCAGCTTGTAGCACTCAATGCACTTTTGTCATACAAATTAAATGCAACATTCTTTACATTGTCAAAGGCTTGTATGAGAGTTTGGAAAACAAAAATGATCCTATCATTTTCAAAAGTAAAACTCCCAATGCCAATCATGCTGTGCTTTGGAGTAGAGCAGAAGGTCGTGATTTAATTTCCCAAAACCAGCAATTTGCTCTCCCCATCTCTCCAACACCAGTTTGCTATAATATATAATCTGAGGCAGTAATTCCAAGAGACATTGTGCATGTCGAAGTAACTAAATAAGTGTGAGAGTCTTCTTTTTTAATGTCCAGGTTAGCATACATGCTTATAGCTTAAATCTTATTGATATTTTTAGAGTACATGATCAAAAGCAGAATCCTGTTTTCAAGCTTTACGTTTTCACGGCTGGAGTGCTGCTCATGTTTGAACAATGAAGTGCTTAAATTATCTCACAGTTCTTGAAGTGGAATATCCGGTGGAGGTGGAACTTATCTGGTTTAAAGTTCCAACCGCAGACCGTTATACAGAGGGAATTATTAAGCATAATTCTGCCTCACGAGATAGCTGCTCTCTGCAGTTATGAAATTCCGGTGGTAAGCACCTTAACACAGCCCCCGAGGCAGGGCAGGTTTTTTTCCGTCTGGTTCTGAGCACACCCTGACACTCTGTGATTAGCTGTTTGAGTTGTAGCTGGATCAGGCCTTATCTGTGTCCCACAGCAGGTTAGCAGCAGTGGTGGACGACACAGTCGATAAGGCTGACCTTACCCGCCGAGGTTCCAGCTCTTTGTTTGTGTCATTGCAACAGATGAGTCTGAAACCACACTGGTTTAAGCAGGTTCGGGACCACCACCCCCAACAACCCCTTCCCCCCGCCACACCACTTATTCTCCAATTTTGGAATCAGATGTACTATTACGAATAGTAAAGATATGGTCATTTTCAACACTGCGAGACACATAGAGCAGCATAGGAGGGTTGTTGCTGATTGGAGCAGAGAGAATTCAGCAGTAACCGATCGAACCCTGGCCAACTGAAGCCCATCATACCATGCAAGGATGAGACCAACTCTGGCCCACATCTGCTCTTCCCCATCACAGTCGGCTTATGACATGGCCCAGACTCAAATACGATACAGCCGTCACCCATGGTGAGTGATTTTGGGGCCACTGACAGACTGAGCCAATTGGGGGCTCAGGTTCAGGATGTTTTCTAAAATGAAGTTCAAAGGTCACCATCTACAGTCCAGACTGTCGTCACAGGGTTACAGTAAGCTTGTGGTTTTGTTGGTGCCAATGCAGTTTTCTGACAATAGTATTACAATGTTGAAAGTACATGCATGGACATGTATGAGAATGTTGTTGCACCAATTTTGTGATTAGGTTGGTACCAACACAGCTTTTTATGAAAAAATATGTGTCTGGGCTGGAATGTTATTCCAATTTATTTTTGGTTTTATTAGAATCTAAAAATGCGAAACTATTTTAATTTATTTCATAATAACACGAGAACTACAGAAAATATAATTCCAGAAATAGGTATGTGATTTTAAATAGCTTTTTAAAATAATAAAATGTTTTTTAAAGTGGAACCAATTGTACATGAGTCAGAGACAAAGCTGTTTCATAATGAGCTTAAAAGATTAAATGTATATGTTTAATTTGTCAGTTTTCTGCCATCCTTAAGTCTATTGCAGGAGCATACCACAGCATGACGTTGCCTGGGGCAACAGACTCACAGTGTTAGAGGAACATCGAATCACAACAACATGACACAGTGAAGCCCCTTTCCTTCCCCTGCTGTCACAAGATCACATTGATGCTGCTCTTACTGTGCCACTTAACATCCTGTTTAAACGAGGCTTGGAAGCGGTAGTCTTCCTTTTTATTTGGTAGGATTTTCCTTGCGTTAAAAAAAGCAATTGTAGTTTTCACAAATGCAGATACATGTGATAGATACAGGTAACTGTCAAAATAAAGGAAAAGCCCGAGTAGAATAAAGGGTTCTGGCGGCTCTGTTGTGGCATGGAGTTAATTTTCCTTGCCTTGATCCTATGGGGAAGAATTTCTATCCTGATGGGAGTGGCCTTTTCCAGGATACGAATGATCCATTTCCACAGGGCACAAGTGGTCACTGAATAGATTCATGAAAATGATTTATGCGATGTGCCATGGCCATCTCAGTCACCAGATCTCAACTTAAATGAATACTTATTGGAGATTCTGGAGCGGCACCTGAGACAGTGTTTTCTACTGCAATCAACAAAACACCAAATTTCTCATGGAATAATGGTGTTGCCTCCAATAGAGTTCCAGACACTTGTAGAATCTATGTGAAGGTGCATTGAAGCTACTCTGGCGGCTTGTGGTGGCCCGATGTCCTATTAAGTCACTTTATGTTGGTGTTTCCTTTATTTTGGCTGTTACCTGTACATATCCACATGTGGACTGGCTACAGATATCCACAGGAAATCATGAATAACCACTCACCATCCTGATCGAAAGTGACTATGGGTGACTGCTTTAATTTTAGATTTGATTTCCACTGGATCATTAGATCACTGGGCATTTTGCTAGATTATTCATTGTGTTGTGTACCTTCTGTGTGTATCAATTCAATGCCAGAGAGGGGACTGTTGAGAATAGGGAACATGTTTACCATGTTGTTAGGCCATGATAATCCTTGTGATTTCTATCACCTCTGACCTCCTTATTCCCCTGTGAGTATATATTTCCTCATATGCAGAGAACACGTTAGAAAACCATTGCTTTAACATATTTAATTAATTCATAATTCATTTAAAATTCATATTTAATTGAATAAATATTTCATTAGCAAATGTATTTTGAGAGGGGTACATGGCTGGTGAGTAATCTCCCCTGTGTTTAGGTGCATCCCAGAGTTCACTCGAATGAGGCAGATCTGTATGTCCTAACTCAATTTCCTCTGTACGTATCATATTTTCCTGCCTTGTACGAATGTAGCACACTCATCTTCTCCTTCATTTGACATCCTCCAGTGCGTGGAATGAGGTGGAACTCTCACAGCCTCCAGTGTCAGTACATGTGTCAGAGGAAAGAGGACTGATAATTCCCACAGCTTTCCGATCATACCGATAAGACATTCGGTTGCGGCAGGAAGCTGTGGGATTTTGCAAATGAAAACTCTTAAAACTCAAACAAAACCATAAAGTATAATACGAAAAGGTAATGGTGCCTTAATTAAAATCCCTTTGTTGAAACTTATGAATAAAACATTCAATCTTTTTTTCCTTTTTTCTTACAAATATTTTAATGGCAAATTTGTGAGTCTCTTTCATATCATGATTATGAAACATTTTAAACTCCCCTGTCCTCCAAAACCACAGAACACAGAAAGCTATAAATAAAATTTTTAAAAGCAAAGTTTCACGAGGTGAGCTTTCTTCCGATTTGAATCATATGCGCTCCCTTGTGAAGGAGCTGACTCAACTAAAGCCCTTCTCTCTCAAATCATCTTTCGGCAGTGGAAGGAAAGAAGACTGAGACCTCTGTGGGCCTGTCAGCCAGACACCCTCGAACAGGCCATAGTGCTTGCAGTATGACTCATAGTTTTTAGTGCTGTGAAAGATGAAACATCCGTTTGGTGCAGCATTGGTCAAACCATCCAACAAATGAACTCGACATTCTTCTTGTGTTACATCGCTGTCCGCCCTGTTCACTTTCCTTGTGTTTTTCTGCCACTTTGTTCCTTGCGTGTCATGTCTGGTTTTTGCGTTCTCCCTGGGTTGTCTGTGTTGCGGGGCGCGGCTTCGCCGCAATCTGTAAATTGTTGTTCCCTGCACATTTTGCACGCTGCCCCAATCTGTTTCTTGTTCCCTCGTTTCGTTTAGCCTGTGACAATTGTTGTTCCCTGCACATTTGCACGCTGCCCCAATCTGTTTCTTGTTCCCTTGTTTCGTTTAGCCTGTCACATTGTTTTCCCCTAACACATTCTGCACGCTGCCCTTATTAGTTAATGCTTTTGCCTATTTAAACCCGGCACTTTCGTTTAGCCCATTGCCTTTGCGTACTAGTTTTCTAGCACTGCTTTCATTTGGTTACCTGTTCCTGACTTCGCGAATATTCCTGAATCTGCCTGTGTTTATTTTGTTTCTTGTTTAGTAGCCGCACGGCTTTCCTGTTTTTTGCCGGTTGTTTTTGGATTCCCTGTTTCTCGTTTATTTAGCCGCACGGCTTTCCTGTTTTGCCTGTTTGTTTTTGGACGGCTTGTTTCCGTCACTTTTATTTGTTCCGTGATTAAACGCCTCCTGAGCGGAGCGCAATTACCATCTCCGTGTCGAGTCCGCTTTTGGGTCCAGGTCTGCATTTACCGCACGTAACAGAACCCCTACAGCTCATCCTGTCCGGCAACCACCGTGAGACCATTCAGCTCCTGGTCATCTCCTCACCCCAGTCCCCTCTGGTTCTCGGCCAACCCTGGCTCCAACTCCACAACCCTCATCTGAACTGGATCACCAGCAAGATCCAGAGCTGGAGTCCCTACTGTCACGCCACTTGCCTCCAGTCGGCTCGAGCACCCACGGAGGGTGCTTCACCTCCCGCCAGGTTGGTTCCTCCAGACATGTCCTCGGTTCCCCCATGTATCACGACCTGGCGGAGGTGTTCAGCAAGAGCCGAGCCTCTTCGTTGCCCCCTCATAGGCCCTATGACTGCGGCATCGACCTGCTTCCAGGCTCCCCTGCCTTCCGGTCGCCTCTTCAACATCTCGCGGCCGGAGAGAGCAGCGATGGAGTCATATATTCATGACTCACTGGCGGCAGGCATCATCCGACCCTCCTCATCCCCAGTCGGTGCAGGGTTCTTCTTCGTGGCCAAGAAGGACAAGTCACTCCGTCCCTGCATCGACTACCGCAACCTCAACGCCATCACCGTTAAAAACAAGTACCCTCTACCTCTCATCAACTCCGCATTCGAACCTCTACAGGAGGCCACTATTTTTCTAAATTGGACCTCCGTAACGCCTACCACCTTGTTCGAATCCGGGAAGGGGACGAGTGGAAGACGGCGTTCAACACCCCCTGGGCCACTTCGAGTACCTGGTGATGCCGTTCGGGCTCACAACGCGCCCCGCTGTGTTCCAGGCGTTGGTCAACGATGTGCTCCGGGACTTTCTCAACCGCTCTGTCTTCGTCTACCTTGACGACATTTTAATTTTCTCCCGCAACCTACAGGAACACACTACCCATGTCCGGCAGGTCTTGGAGAGGTTGTGGGAGAACCAACTGTTTGTCAAGGCGGAGAAGTGCGAATTCCACGCCTCGTCGGTGAGCTTCCTGGGGTACATCGTGGAGTGTGGACAGGTGAGACCAGACCCGGCCAAGATCCAGGCGGTGGTGGAGTGGCCTCAACCGTCATCGGTAAAGGAATTGCAACGATTCCTGGGGTTTGCAAACTTTTACCGGCGATTCATTCGGGACTACAGCAGGGTAGCTGAACCCCTCACCCGACTCACCTCCCCATCCATCCCCTTCTCCTGGAACCCTGAAGCTGAAGCCGCCTTCAGCGACCTAAAGAACCGCTTCACTTCCGCTCCTGTCTTGGTCCACCCCGATGCTTCTCGTCAGTTCGTGGTGGAGGTGGATGCCTCGGACTCCGGGGTGGGGGCCATCTTGTCCCAACGCTCGGATAAGGACCAGAAGCTACATCCCTGCGCCTTCTACTCTAGTAGGCTGTCCCCGCCGAGCGCAACTACGATGTAGGGAATCGGGAGTTGCTGGCGGTCAAGCTCGCCCTGGAGGAGTGGCGACATCTGTTGGAGGGAGCGGAACAATCATTCATCGTTTGGACCGACCACAAGAACCTGGCATATATCCAGTCGGCCAAAAGACTCAGTTCTCGCCAAGCCCGGTGGGCACTGTTTTTTGGCCGCTTCAATTTCACCATCACCTACAGACCCGGATCCCGTAACCTGAAACCCGACGCTCTCTCCCGCCAGTTCTCCTCCCGAAGCCAGACAAGCGAGCCCTGACACCATCCTGTCCCCCTCCTGTGTGGTTGCTGCTGTGACCTGGGGGATTGAGAGGCAGATCAGGGAGGCCCAGGCCACTCAACCTGACCCCAGACCCAAACCCAGCCCTCACCTGTTTGTCCCTGATTCTGTCCGTTCCCAGGTCCTGCAGTGGACGCACTCCTCCCGCCTGGCCTGCCACCCCGGGTTCCAGCGCACCTTGTCGCTGCTCAGACGCAGCTTTTGGTGGCCTTCCATGGCCGCGGATGCCCGGGCGTTCGTACAGGCCTGCACCACCTGCGCCAGGAGCAAGGCATCCCATCAGCCCGCCAGCGGTCTCCTCCGTCCCCTACCCATCCCAGGTCGTCCTTGGAGTCACATTGGTCTGGACTTTGTCTGTGGACTCCCCCCCTCTGAAGGTAACGACACTATTTTGACCATTGTCGACCGATTCTCCAAAGCAGTCCATTTCGTTCCCCTTCCCAAGCTTCCCTCAGCCTCAGAGACCGCAGAGCTCCTGGTCCAGCACGTGGTTCGCTTACATGGGATCCCCGTCGACGTTGTGTTGGACCGTGGTCCCCAGTTTTCCTCCCACGTCTGGAAGTCGTTTTGCCAGGCCCTGGGGGCCTCTGTCAGCCTGTCCTCCGGCTACCACCCCCAGACGAATGGCCAGACCGAGAGGGCCAACCAAGACCTGGGGACTGCACTGCGGTGCATCACAGACCGGAACCCCTCCTCCTGGAGCAATCTGCTACCCTGGGTTGAGTATGCGCACAATTCCCTAACCAGCTCTGCCACTGGTCTCTCCCCCTTCGAGTGCTCCTAGGGTATCAGCCCCCTGTTCCCGGCCCAGGAGGAGGAGATCTCCGTCCCGTCTGTGCAAACCCACATCCGGCGCTGTATTCGGATTTGGGAGGACACCCGCTCTGCTCTCCGTCGCTCCACCGCGCGCACTCAACGCCTGGCGGACCGCCACCGCACCGCAGCCCCCCAATACTCTCCGGGACAGCAAGTCTGGCTCTCCACCACTGACATTCCCCTCCAGTCCACCTCCAAGAAACTCCAGCCACGTTACATCGGTCCATACAAGGTACAGTCTATCATCAACCCCTCTGCTGTCAAACTCCAACTCCCTCCAGCCCTCAAGATTCACCCCGTCTTTCACGTCTCTAAGATCAAACCTGTCACTACCAGCTCACTGTGCCCTCCGGCCGTTCCCCCTCCGCCCCCCCGGATCATCGACAACGCCCCAGCATACACCGTCCGGCGCATCCTGGACATTCGGCGCAGGGGTCGGGGCCACCAATATTTGGTGGACTGGGAGGGTTATGGCCCCGAGGAGAGGAGCTGGGTTTCCCGCCAGCTCATCCTTGACCCTTCCCTCATTCGGGACTTCCACCGAACCCACCCTCAGAAGAACAGGCCTGGTGGGTCGCCAGGAGGCTCCCGTTGAGGGGGGGGTTCTGTTACATCGCTGTCCGCCCTGTTCACTTTCCTTGTGTTTTTCTGCCACTTTGTTCCTTGCGTGTCATGTCTGGTTTTTGCGTTCTCCCTGGGTTGTCTGTGTTGCGGGGCGCGGCTTCGCCGCAATCTGTAAATTGTTGTTCCCTGCACATTTTGCACGCTGCCCCAATCTGTTTCTTGTTCCCTCGTTTCGTTTAGCCTGTGACAATTGTTGTTCCCTGCACATTTGCACGCTGCCCCAATCTGTTTCTTGTTCCCTCGTTTCGTTTAGCCTGTCACATTGTTTTCCCCTAACACATTCTGCACGCTGCCCTTATTAGTTAATGCTTTTGCCTATTTAAACCGGCACTCGTTTAGCCCATTGCCTTTGCGTACTAGTTTTCTAGCACTGCTTTCATTTGGTTACCTGTTCCTGACTTCGCGAATATTCCTGAATCTGCCTGTGTTTATTTTGTTTCTTGTTTAGTAGCCGCACGGCTTTCCTGTTTTTTGCCGGTTGTTTTTGGATTCCCTGTTTCTCGTTTATTTAGCCGCACGGCTTTCCTGTTTTGCCTGTTTGTTTTTGGACGGCTTGTTTCCGTCACTTTTATTTGTTCCGTGATTAAACGCCTCCTGAGCGGAGCGCAATTACCATCTCCGTGTCGAGTCCGCTTTTGGGTCCAGGTCTGCATTTACCGCACGTAACATCTTGACTTCAAAGCGGATCCATTTCACACAGAGCTACTAAGATTCTATGTGCTTTTTTGTGAACATGGCTGTATCTACTGTTGAGGACACCGAGGTGATGACCTCTGTATTATTTTATTATTTTTTGTATTAGTTGTATTTTTTTTACATACCGATTCAGTGTAATGCTGAATAAAAGTGGTACATAAAATGACTTCACTTCGGTATAGCAAAGATTTTGTACAAAGGCAACATTACCACTTGCTCGCCTGATCACTGTCATCGTCATTACTTCTGTGTGTGTGGTGGTGAAGTGGACCTGTCCTGAGCAGGTGGATTTTGTCGTTACTACATAATGTTTGCTCAGCAAAGATGACGCAGTGACGCTTGGGACGACTTGCGGGACAGCGGGAGTTGTAACTCAGACTGCTAATCTGAAGCCAAGTGAAACATGATGTAATTGTAGAGATCTCTCACATTATAAAAAAGTTGGCTGCTTGTATTATAACCAGATTAATGCTATTCATCTCCAGAGCTCATCTATCGATAGCTACTTTGTGTGTTTTTTCATTTCAGTGGAAATTTTCATGACCTCTGTAATTCTCCACTCCTGGATACGGCCCTGATTGTGAACACAAATAGCTTGAACAGAATAGGAAATAAGCAATGCTGGTCAATTATTTCAGAGACAGGGAATGAAAGAGAGAGAGAGCGATAATGACAGATAATATTTGCTCAAGTTATGTTGAGCTGTACACAATAACTGAGCATCAATAACATCAGATAAAAAAAAAAAATCAAACAGGAACATACATTAATGCAGAGGCCATAATAAACATCCAGGGTGGGATAATACAAGAATGGAAACTATTTAAAAAAATAATAATATTTATTTTTATAATGATTATTAAAAGAAATTACAAATTTGTTTGAGAATTTCCATGTATTGCATTATTACGTGGCAATACAGAGAAGACCATTTAAATGTTTAAATAAAGTTAATAAAATACGATCTTAAGCAATTTGGGGTGAATTAGTAAGCACAACATTGCTGTTTGATTTGATGAGAAGATCAGACCATGGAAAGTAAACACAAACACTACTTTTCCACACCATCGTGCCAGGCCTAGAAGAGCAGTTTGGCAAGGGGGGGTGGGGGTGGGGTGGTTATAGATACCTGCCAGTGAAGCACCTTTCAGACTGGCAGACCCAGGGAAAGTGCTCCTCACTTTCTAACACTTGTTGGAGTGTTCAGCAACCTTGGACGATTTACAAGAGGGCAGCAGCTGTAGCTCAATTTTAGCAGTGATTTTTATCTGAATGAACCACCATTTCTGGTTACCATAACGAGTAAGGCCAGATATTCAATGTTGAGTCATAAAGACATCATGGTCCACTTTTCAATGAAGAAACATTGATGGGGGCATTACAGTGCACCTCACAAGGAGAAACTCCCTCACCAATAAATAAAGAAAATAGAGGTGTGAAACTATTTAACCCACACCTCTTAAGGGTTACTCAAATGGACGAATTAAAAAATCAATCCTTAATTTTTATCGTCGAGCAAAAGGAAAAGTTTGAATTCTCCTCCCCCTAGATTGTTTCAGGTAAATCATAAACATGTGAATGAGTTTGAGTGAGGGCATAGTTGGAAACAAACCTACGTGTTAAGTGGCAGCAGCAGCTGTGAGACCTCTCAGAAGAGGCACAGCATCTAGTGCATGAACACAGACCAGACTACTCTGTGAAGATGAGCTCTGATGCCCTATGGAATTCTGGGTGAGTACCCAGGATAATTTATTTATTCTTCTCACAGTGTCTATTATGATCTCACAGTGTTCCCCCTGTCCCAGAGTTCTTCTTTTGGAATCATCAATCAATTTGGGAATCAACTGTGAAAAAAGAAGGATTCCACGGGACTCACGTGGATTAAAACCTTAACTTTATAATATTCTCTTGGCGAGAACATTTAAAAATAGCTGAGACTGACGCATTGCAGTAAACAGCCTTCCTCAGGGTGATAAAGGCTTTTTAATCAATGTGAGTGACTTGTATCCAACTATTTGACTGAAAATTGTATGCATGTTTTCTGAAAATAGACACAGACACACTTAAAAAAAAGAAGTAATTTTCCCGTAATAAGACAGACGCCATCGGTGATGCAAGTTTTCGTAAGACTGGCTGCTCTGAGACATGAAGAAGACTTCACACAAAGGTGATGTCTAAAATACCTTTGCAGCAGTATGTATCACTTTTTGTTGTAACTTCACATTTTTCAAATTGAATGAATACATTTGAATCTAAATCTAGTTAAATCAAAAACACTTGGGGCTGAGAGACGTTCAATGGAAACACTTGCTGTTTCACATGGAATTTTAATTAAATGTTCAGTATGACAACAGCTTTTTTGGCACAGAAATGGTAACAGCATAGCATTGAAACACAATATTGAAAAATAACCAAACATTTTCAATAAACACATATAGCTCTGTAATTAACCACATGAGCAGTACTTTCCAAAACCAGTGAGCATGGAAATTAGCAGCACTCATAATTACAGAAACCACCTGCTGATGAACATGAAAATAATCAAACACCACAATTATCCCAAAACGTCATTATTTAACATTTTAGTCCACATTCACCATTAACAACACACAATCAGTTAAAAACAACAACAACAACAATAATAATAATAATAATAATATAGAAGTATGGTTATATTTTATTGGATACAAGTTATTACTGAATGATTGTTGATGAAGGTGTTATTATGGCAATACAATATATAAATAAGATAATCTCAGTCTATCAGAAATAGCTTTAACACCATTATCTCTTGTGTTTTATTATCATAATGATATTTGTACTACCTTTTGTATGACCCTTTATTTACCTTTTAGTTACTAGTATAAAACAAACTAGTTTTCGTAAGTTAAAACAACTCGGCGTCCATTTAGTCATATTCTTATAGAAAAGGCCTTTCAATTCAATATGAAAAACAAAACACTAAATCAGTTAAAAAAATAGCGTATCAAAAATAATTGCGAAAATGCATTGTTATATTTAAAAATGGTCAACTCCTAACCTTATTCTGATGCACAGACATCCTTAGAGATTTCTGGGAGGGATGCTTTCAATATTAGGTGCTCGTATGTTCCTGGGCAGTGCATGAATAAGCCACTGTGATTATGAACGGTTGTCATCAGAAGAGCTCTGCGCTGCAGTCTCGAAGCAGGACAACAGCCAGGAGATAATCACCTTTATTTAATATATAATATAATATATGCCATTTAGCAGACGCTTTTATCCAAAGCGACTTACAGTACTGAATGCATACATTTTTCAGTATATGTGGCTCCAATGGGAATTGAACCCACAACCATTGCCAATGCCATGCTCTACCTAGCTCATGTGTTATCAGTGCTATTTATGACCATTTTCACTTATGCCAGACATCCCTCCAATCCAGAGGCCTCCCTTACCAGGCCTCACTTGTGCAGGATTAGCCAATAGCATGACAATCACATATCCACACATTTTAACATAAAAACAAAACAAAACAAAAAAGAATGAATCATTCACAGTGGCTATTATTTGGCATTTCGTACACAAAAGTTTGCTTATTCAATGCTCATTTTTCATTTAAACTTTGTCTTCTTGGAAAGTTAGGTTGCGAAGGTTACACCGTCCTTGGATTTTGTTGTGCAGAAGGGGTTTTGACAATTCTTTGTTTTTATTTACACGCACACCCACACACCAACTATGCACACACAAGACAAGAGGTGTCTAAAATGGTAATTCAGACTCACAGAATCCAGAAAATAACAGATGCTTGTGTCCAGTGTCAGCGAAACTGTAACGCAAATAACGCAGCAGCATTTTGCCGTTACGAATGTTCCACCTGTCTTAAGGCCAAATACTCCTGTAAGTGGCAGTAGTATTTGTCCCCGCCATTATAAATATAGTTCATTTAACCAGCCATTTTGTCAAGAGTGCTCTATGAGTCATCAAATAGAAAAACAGGACTATTCTCACTTCAATACAGCGAAAAACAAACACAATTTTTTTAAATGAATGTTATTGCAGAGCACATGGAGATTTAAAAACACACTAATGTCTCACAGTAAATGTAAAACAACAGGATTTCTATTATCACCCACAGTAGGCTGGAGTGAGTGGATGGCTCTGGCCAGTCACCTGCAGGCGCATCTTTTGTGGAAGATAACAGCATGACAGAAGGCAAAGGGCCTGACTCTACATGGATCTTCTGCATCATCTTCAGCTCGTTGCCTGTGAATGGAGATTTATGATCGCGCCAGGTTTCTCATCTTTGTCGGCGAATCCTCCGTCTTCCCGTGACAGTTTTCTCAGCAGAGCAGTTTCAGGACATGGCCCTATGAGGGTGGCACTTAACTACTGCGGAAACATGGATTTTGAAAAATGCAAAAAATTTGCAAGCTAAGGGGTAAACGACGGTGGTGTAGAGCTCCAAGCTCTAATGTTCCAGAAATATGTTAGGCTATTTGGGCAGTATTGGTAGAACATGGGAATAGCTTGAACTCTGTCAATCACGCAGGCTTTGGAAATGATTCCAAAATCTTGATATGGTTTTGATATATAGCATGACTTTGTTTTATTTATTTGTTTGTGCATGTGTGTATGCGTCTTGTATAAGTATATATACAGGTAGTGAGCAGAAAAAATAAACACAACAGTGTTCACATTTACATTTACATTTTAAATGTTCCAACTGTGAAGGGCTCTGGTGATACCGTAATGGCGTGTTGCACATTTTCCTGGCATGGTTGGGTGCACGCGTACCCTTAGAGGGCGAGGTCAATGCCAATCATTACTTAATGGTACTGAGTGATCATCTTCACCCCATGTTACAGCATTTATTTCCTGCAGAGAGGGGTGCATTTCAAGATGACATTACCCCCAGGCACAAAGCATAAGCAGTTGCCCAACAAATGTAATAGTATGACACTGACACTATCCATACGCCAATGGCCTTCTCAGTTACCAGATCTGTTCATCAATCAAGAATTTGTGGGATATTCTGGAGCGGTGCCCTGAGACACCATTTCCCCGTTTCTTTCAACTAAGTGTGAGCTGATTGCAGTGGTGGACAAAGTTACACAAACACCTTTACTTGAGTAAAAGTACAGAAACCATGATAAAATATTACTCCAGTAAAAGTAAAAAGTCCTACATTTAACCCCATTTGCCTTTGAAATGTAGGGGAGTGAAAGTAAAAATGAAAATATTTAAATAAGCACAGATACTTGAAAAATGTACTTAAGGACAGTCAAAGTCAAAGTAAAGTAAATGTACTTTGTTAGTGTCCACCACTGATTGATTGATGTTCTCCTGGAACAGTGGTGTCGACTTCCTCCAGCTGAATTCCAGATGCTGGATGACTCTATGGCCATAGCACATATGTGGCCATACTATACTAGCCACATGTGGTGGTCCAAAACCCTATTAATTGACTTTACAGTGATGTTACAGTTTTTATGTTCACTACCGGTGAATTTTTGTGTGTATGCACTGCGTATGTAATATATTCCATTTAGCAGACGCTTTCATCCAAAGCGACTCACAGTAGTGAATGCATACATTTTTCAGTATATGTGGTCCCAATGGGAATTGAACCCACAACCTAAGCATTGCCAATGCCATGCTCTACCTACTGAGCCACACATATATATAATATATATACTATTATTATTATTATTTATTGTGTATGTATGTGTAAATATTATGTTATTATTCGTTGCTTTCAGGATGTGTATGAGAATGGTAAGAGGTTGCCCATCAGGGAGAGAGAGTGGGGCCCCCAGTCCTTCCTGTGGCCCTTGAAGGGCCCAGCTGTGCCTCCACAGCACAGCCTGCCTGTCGTCATCACAGCAGCCGACTCCGACTCTCCCAACACCCTTCAGGTCCGACGAGGCGGTGGCAGAGAGTCTGACCAGGTCTGTGAATAAAATAAACACTTCAGGAAAACCCTGTTTTGGTCTAATATAATAATATAATATATGCCATTTAGCAGACGCTTTTATCCAATGTGACTTACAGTACTGAATGCATACATTTTTCAGTATAGGTGGTCCCAGCGGGAATTGAACCCACAACCTAAGCATTGTCAGCACCATCTTGTAAGTCCCTCTAGATAAGAGCGTCTGCTAAATGCTTAAAATGTAAATGTAATGTCAAATGCACCATGCTCTGCCTACTGAGCCACACAGGTCAAATATGGTATAGCTTCGCTTGTAATGGCCAATTTACACCATTACATTATTACATTACATTACATTATAGGCATTTGGCAGACGCTCTTATCCAGAGCGACGTACAACAAAGTGTTAACCGTAGTCAAGAACAGTTTAGCTGAAAGCCACCCTAGTGGGAAGTACAGTTCCTAGGTGCTAGGAGCAACCACATAGTTAAACTAGGACCCTGTAGGTAAATCTGTAGCCACAATTCAAAGGTAGCAATAAAGCAATCAATGCAGAAAATAATGCCTAACCCTAATACAATACATAAACAAGTAGACATGTATAAAACTAAGACATGTGTAAAACCAAATCAATTTACAAAGGGCGTCATTCCAGCGAACAACAAACCCACATGGGCACTGTTCTTAAAACTTCCCTCCACTCTGAAGAGACTAAGTGCGGAAAACAAACAAACAATTGTAACATTCAAAGGTCTGTTGAATTCCAGGATAAATTTCCCAGAGGTTTGCGGGTTTATTGCCCTTGTGAAATGGATCCCACGTAGCAACAATCACAACAGAAGCTCCTCGTGAGTCAGACTGCTTTGTTCACACATCTGTCGGTTCTGAGAGACACGGACACTGGCTCCGCTGGCACATCCAGTACACAGAAACAAGAGCAGCTTCAGCCAACTGCTGATCTGACCACTGCAAATGTGACCACTGCAGCATATTTATACATGGTTAAACTTCCCTTTGTTTCAATTTGGCATAAAGATTTTGAGCAGCTGTCTGCATACAGTACATATAAATATTCTGAGAGCTGATTCTCTACGATGTACTTTATTTCTGATATTTAACTGCGTTTCTGGTTCAGTAGGGAAAATCGTACTACTCTTTTCTTATTAAAAGACCAATTGAGAAATTCAGTGTGTTCACATCCTGGCATCCCCTAACAGAAATACAAATAAACATGATTTACATATAGATAGAAAAAATTAAAATAAAACGTTGTGAAGTATTTTTCCAGGAAATTAAAAATTAAATCCCAATATCAGAGATAGACTGCCCGCCTCCCCCCCCTCCCCCTCCCCTTTAAATAGATAATGATGCTTAAAATGAATGCGCGTTTGGGCTGCTGCTCGTGAATTCTTGTATCCTTTTAACCCGAGTTGATGGATAACAAGTGGAGCCAAACAGCCGATCCACTTGGCATTCACACCTTGTTGTCCTAATTTACCCGTCTCAAATGAGCAGTCAAAGTACGGATGGGGCCCTGCCACTCTTATCGAAGGCACGATTGAGAGGCCATGCCTCTGGCTCAGATTCTATTAGTGATAGACTCAAGCAGCTCCCACAATGCACCTCACAAGCGCACAGGAGCAGGTGCCACGGGAAGGGGTGAAGGGTATCACTGGAGAGCAGTCACTCAGAACAAGTACGCAGACTGACTGGCTGACACTCAAATCCCTTTTGCCCCCCTCCGGACAGCAGGAATATATTCACCACAAGGTGACCGTAGATCGCTGAGAGTGTAGCGCATCCGATGGATAAATCAAGTCACGGCCATGCACACCGCTTAACATGGCTGTGCAGTACGTACTCAACGGCACAAACGCATCCACGTGTCACCACTGTATTAACTGCGAAGGCAGCGGTCTATCACACTCTCGCCACTCGTTCACCTGCAACCTGTTAAGAAAAGGGCTGCCAAGAGGGAAGGGTCAGAGAGGTGGCAATGTTAATTCATATTAAATATGAATAATGGAAAATAATCAATGTAAAAAACTATGAAAAATAACAAATATTTCATATTATTTACAGTATATTGTGAAAATATTATATATCAACACAATTTATACAGAGCTGAATATTAAAAGGTAAATTGAACTTTCTTTTGTACTCAATGACCTCTAAGGGGCACGTGTTCATGGCACACTGGTTTCACCGGTACTTTCCTGCACTGGCTTTAGCACAGTGATATGTAGTTACATACTGTTACATGCTGAATCCCTTTGCAGGACAGTAGTTCATGTGCTTAGTGGACACTCTTCTCCTGAGAAACTTACATAGGTTTCATTCTTTCCCATTATCAATTCATACAGCTGAAGAAATTCTGAAGAAAAATTGATTTATAAAAGCTGAATAAACTCAGACAAAGTGTCGCTATAATGGTCCACAGAACAAAGACACTTGGCCTGAATTTCCACTGGGACAACTTGTGAATCTCTCCTGCAACCTTCAGGTAACAAGTCCAGCTCCCTACCCATTACGTCACACTGAACCGCTAAGCCTAAACCCGTCGGAGGAGTAACGATAGACTCGGTTCCAGAAATATCCTACCAACAGAGAACCCTTTAAATGTTTATATGGCGGAATACAGGTTTATCATTCACTGATTGTGGAGACAGAACTGGGTCTGGGGATGACAATAATCTATCTGCTCTCTGCTCACCTGCACCTTCGGTAGACATTAGTTCTAATCTACAGGATGTGCAAGTGGAAGTCTGTTCAGTGATGTCTGTGTGTGTGTGTGCTTGACTGTGTGTGTGTGTGAGTGTGTGTGTGTGTGTATGTGTGTGTGTCTGGGTATGCGGTGTATGGTTTTGTGCTAGACAGTGTACGTGTGTGTGTGTGTGTGTGTATATGTGTGTGTCTGGGTATGTGGTGTATGGCTTTGTGCTTGACTGTGTGTGTGTGTGTGTGTGTGTGTGTGTGTGGGGAGGGGGGGGACCACAGTGCCAGGGGAATGCCAATATGGCTCTTGCAGAAATAGTGGTTGGTGACTCTGAGTGTGAGCTGAGTGTGCTGAGTGTGCTGACTGCTAACAGGTGTTTTCTCCCCACAAACACTGTCACAAAGGCATGTAATTATCACAAATTAACATCGAGCCCATTTCCCCAGACCTTTGGGGCTTGACACTATTCATCTGAGCAGCTCGTTATCAGATTTGATTTCACTGTTCTTGTTCCTTTTTTTGGTAGATAATCATTCGAAATTGGCCTCCTCGACCATATTTCTCACAATGCAAATCTGCACGCTGCCGATGCAAAGATAATTCAGGTGGATGACTCCACTCATACAGCGTTTTAACCCTTCAGGCGCGGGGGTTTGTAGCACACGTGTCTCAGAACGTGTGGATACAGTATAATATCCGGAAAAAAAATGTGTGGCAATTTGACAGTGTAGCAAGATAGCAGGGGTGGCCACCATGCCAGGTGGTGAGTGGATGGAAAACAAACCAAAAACAGAGCTACAGTAGGCCAATGGCCGGTTTATTATTTGCACGCACACAAAAAAGTTAAACCAAAAGCTGTATTTAGCAGGTCATAACAACAAACAAAACAGCACCTCTTCCTCCATGCCCCCAAAACTCTCTCTCAGGCATGGCAGGCTGTGCTTTTATAATGGCCTAATGAAGGCAATGGCTCACAGCTGAGTTGATTGCTCATTAGTCTCAGGTGAGCTTGCCTGTAAGTGAGACCGCTGCTGTCCAAGGTCCTGTAGTCCTCTCCAGACTGTGGGAGGGAACAGGAGCACCTAACAGCAGCCAAAAGGGAGGCGCAGCCCTCTCCACTCCTCCCTCCACCTCACCCAGAGGAGGAGCAGCCCTCTCCATTCCTCAAAGAGGAGGGGCAGCCCTCTCCACTCCTGCCACCACCCTTCCCGGTGTCACAAAGAGCTTATGGAGTTCTACCTAAAGTTTTTTTCATCAAAGGTAAATTATTAACACAGCAAATGCATGCCTTTGTAATGCCTTTCTCCAAACAATGAAAAAAACTGAACAGAAATAGCATTTTGAACTTGAACATTTTCAAACATATGTAGATTTAATACAAAACAAAGTTTTGATTCAGGGTAGATTTTATGGAGTTTATGGAATTTCAAATATTTAAAGGTTGACATCCTTCTGTAAAGACAACCTTTAAATATAACTTGTATTCCTGTTACATAAACTTGCTCAAAATCTTATGGATTATCTGACAAAGATTTAATGTTACCGTACACATAGAGCCACTGTTATACGCAGCGAGCCTTGATGTCTATGATCACGTATCTTCTATGTATGATCACATATGTTCAATGCACTACGAGAGCACAGGCCTTGTCCACACCTCACTTTTAACTGGTGTAACATGACTCCACAACTGACATCAGACTCAGGCAAATATTTGATATGCTTTAAAAAAAAAAAAAAAATTATCAGCAACAACATGCACATGAACAAATATTTAGATTGATGTAATGAATTCTAAATCCACGGAGTGCCAGAATGATTGATGGGCTAATTTCATCTGTCATAAACGGAGGGTCACAGGTGAGTAGAATGAGTTACAATTTCAAACTTGGCATCTCTGCATTTCTGCTTTTCTTTTTTCCGGGAATTTGAGTGGCAGCTTCAATTTTCACCTTGACTGAGATCACCTTGATTTCAATGAAAACACGCTCTCCGGTAACATGAAAGAGCGTTGCTCTTCATCACAAAGTCATTCTCTCTCCTACCAAAGAGAGAAGCTGAGAACATTCTAGTAGTCTGGTATGCTGCGCATGGTGGTGTAGCGGTCTAAGCATTTACCTGGAATGCAAGTTTCCCACTGCAGCCGCGGTTTGAAAATCGACTGCGCCAGTCCAGCGCTGACTGGGAGCCCCAATTGGGGGCAGTGATTGATGTCTGCCGCAGTGGGAGGGGGAAGGGAGAGCTCGCCAAAAGTAGGTGGGTTAGTTTTGTCTCGGAGGAGGCAGATCATTGCTGGCCTCGGGCTATTAGCTTCTCCCATAGTGACGGGCGGCAGGCTCATGGTGGAGGGCAAGAAAGAAATATAGGCCACCAAATTGTTAGAAAAGCGGGAAAGAAATCTGAAAAAAAAAGACTTGGGCTCCCAAATGGCTCCATTGGTTCTCAGTGTGCATCTCTGCCCTTTAACCAAGGCGTTTTTGAGCAAGTTTATGTAACGGGAATACATGTTATAATTAAAGGTTGTCTTTACAGAAGGATGTCAACCTTTAAGCAGCGATGACATTAAAGTCGATGCCAACAGGGTGGGACACCACTGGCTTCATTCTGCCAGGGGTAAGGAGGGGTTTAAATCAGCCAGTATTTTTTGGGTTACTTTCAACAATGTGCCAGGCACCCACATGTTGGCACCCAGCTACATGTGTTGTGAATTTTCTTTTGTCACTGGCTTGTGAGTGCATACACACCTTTCAGTTGGTGGGGTGCAGGTGCCTGAGGGCCACAATTGGTGATCACAAATGGGGGTACTTAAAAATTGTTTTAAAATGTACAAACTTCCATTTTACATTTTACATTTAGCAGACGCTCTTATCCAGAGTGACTTACAAGATGTGCATTAATACATGGTAGGAAAATTGTTTTCAGTGCAGGAAACAGCAATAGACATCATTGCAGGCATCTTCCATACCTTAACGGGAAGGAAAAGGTTAGTGAATTTTTTTCCATTTTTTTCAATTACAAAACTAGGATGGAAAAAGAGGTGAGCAGGCATTGCCGTCTCTGTGACACCATTCAATAGAGCATCAATTAGGGCAGTTTTCACTGCGTGGCACCAAATGAGACAAAACTGAAATGAGGTCCAAGTTTGTTGGACCCTGTCAGATTGTAGAGAGAGGCCTCTCTCCTACACTAAGACACAAACATAGAAACAAGCAGATATGGTCTCAACGGAGTTCATAGCAGGACAACCTTTTATAAGTACTGTAACTCACTCCAGGTGAGATGAGATTGTGGGTGCTGCTTGCCTCTCTTCAGACTGAAATATGATAGACAGGAAAAGCTTATTTTTCAGTAGTGGACACTAACAAAGTACATTTACTTTACTTTTACTTATTACTGTACTTAACTACATTTTTTAAGTATCTATGCTTAAAAGTATTTCCATTTTTACTTTTTAAACCTTTTTACTTTCACTCCCCTACAATTCAAAGGGTTAAATGTAGGACTTTTGACTTTTACTGGAATCATATTTTATCAGGGTATCTGTACCAGATTTCAACTGGTACTCCTTCCAGGAAAGATGTGTGTAAGGCTCAAAGCCATCCAATATTTCTACATTGAGAGGTGGGCTTCAGTGGAAAGTGTGTTTGCAGCATCGTGCGGTTAAATTCAATGTGCTGCTCCTTCTCTAAGGAACGGACTTTATGGGTCACTGAGACCAAAGAAAAGACGATAAACATTCAACAGGGCAGAAGACCCAAAGAATGGTCTGTTACCCAATTACAATGCCAGTTTAGGTTGTTATATGGAGTGGAACATGCACTTTGCCCTGCTAGACATGAAAAATTGATGTTTTCCCTTTAGCATGTAAAGCATAGCTATAAGGATCTAATAGAAAGTACTCTATTTTTTTCAACAATCATGTCATTGCAGCAGTTAATTTTGTTACACAAGCATCAAACAATACACTTAAAATAGTGCTTGTTACGAAAAGCAACAAATGGCCTAAATTATTAGTAAAATAAAGGTAATAGCCTCCTACATTTCATTGCAGTTCAGATGATTTGGGCTGCAGGAACCAGCAAAAAGGGCACTGTCCCTTTTATTGTTGCATATTCTTTTACACTTACAAATGATAAACTAAATAAAAGGCTCAAAATTCATATTCAGTGACAGAAAAGTAATCTACCGTCACTTCCTTGCTGCATGCATCAACGTGTTGTCTTATTTCAGATGTTGAATTGACTAAATGTATTCATAATCTGTGAATGGATGGGATCTGTTGAACCTGCTAGCTGGGCATACGTGTATGAGAAACATTGGCCATTGTTTTTTAAATTTTTTATTAAGTTTCACATTTCTTCCCTGTTTTCTCCCAATTTGATAGCCAATTGTACCCTCTATTTCTTTCAATTCACCCTCTCCCACGAGTCCGGTGCCCATGACTACGGGTCAAGCTAATACCCTGAGACGGAAATCGCCCACCTACTTTTACAGGGACGCCCTCCGCGCTTCTCTATCCCTCCCCCCTTCCCCTGAAGCAGACAGCCAATTGCCGCCCCTGATTGGGGCTCCCGGCCAGAACCGGGCTGGCACAGCCGGGGATCGAACCCTGGCCGCAGTGGCCAATTTGCATTTTGGGCGAATGCTTTGACCGTTACGCCACCCGAGGCCCCTGGCCATTGTTCTTTCACATCACACAGCACTTTCCTAGCTTACTTTGACTTGAGTTCTGGAATACGTACAAGGTCAGGCCATCAGCTTTCCACATTATTAGATTTTATACAATGTGGAACAAATGCCCTTGTCTCCTACGGCCATCGGGGAGAGTGTGGACTCTGTAAGTAATGTGAATGTGAGATGTGAATTACTTATTCAGCTATTGGACTGAACGCTCCCCCCAGCCGTAGAAAAACACAAAGGCGTTGTGCTCTGCATGTAAAGCAGACCAGTGCACCTCCTCTCAAACCCACAGCAGCCTATACTTTACGTGGGAAATTTCTTCTCTGACAGGTTTTGACATGGAAATGATCTCAGTGATGTCATTAGGAAAGTCAGACGCAAAACACAACTTTTGGATTGTAAGTCTCCTGCCGTATTGGACCAGTCAATATTCCCCACCACACAGATCAGTCACATTTCAGGCCACCTGGTATCTACTATTCAAACAGGACATTCTGACACTTAAATTGAAGACCAGCACAATGTCCACGTGGAAGGCATCAGTCTGGACAGGGTAATCGGGCCGATTAACAGCCACTCCTACTAGCAGGGCAGCTAGCGCACACACCCTGGGTGACATTTCCTAATTGAACCTGTGCACTTTGCTCTGTTCTCTTAGTAGGGGGCTAAAAAGATTATTTTAGTTTATTGTTTTTGACTGGAATCCGTGGCTGGAACCCGTGAGGTGGACAGCTAAAGACCTTTTCTTTATTTTGAGTTACTGTACACGTACTCTTTCTCTCTCTCTCCCCCGCTCTCTCCCTGTGGGAGAGTAAATAAAAATATGGTCTGCAGACCGACAGCTCCATTTCCTGCATCCTGCTATTCTGCTCCGATCTGGGTTGTGTCGCACGGCATGTGACAGTGCACTTTTGTGAAGCCCTTGCGTTAGGGCCCTGCCCAGCTCCAGCAAAAAGGCACACCTTTAGCAAAAATTATAGGTTTTCTTGACTTGATTCAAATGAGCATATAAGAAATATGGAAATATTTTTTTAGAAAACATGCCTCAACATATCCCAAACCGGATTATCAATCCCACTTTTCCATAGTGTTTAATTTATTAATAACTGATATTCTGAACACATTTTCGGCACATTTGTCATTTGTCATTTCAAAGCCTATTTCTGAGATGCTAATGACATCAAAGCACACGATTAAATGAATTTAAAACCCTGCCATCATCCCAGTGAACATCAAGGCTTAGCGTAATGACATAATGCCGCCTCATTCCTCGGTTAATGTCTTAGAGTCTTACAGGACTCATTCATATCGATGAATGTCATATGTTCATGGAATTTGTTGGTAAAAATCTATGGCTTGAAAGCCCATGAATTATAATTTAGATACAATAATTAATCACTTTATAATTTAGCACTTTAGATTTGACAATCGGCTCATGCAGGAATGCTCAGCACACACTGTAGAACATTCATTTAATGCATTGATGAAGGCAACTTGACTTAATGGATCATTCCTCAAATTAGGAATAAACTACTCTTCCCCATTCTGAAAGTGTAAACAGTATATTGGTAGCTCAGTATCCTGTTGAAATTAAGTACTGGTGTTTCCCAAAGATTCCATACTCATTTGTCCTTAAATTTGACTCACAAATAGATGTAAGTGGGTTTTTAAAAATATATTATTATTCACAATCATAGATTGTCTAGTTAATTTTTTTATTATTTCTGAGCTCGTCAAACTGTGCTTGTGAAAGAAATAGTACACTTGCACGTTGAGGACAAATGGTGCTTGTATCCAGGCCATAGCTTCAAATTCACAACGTAAAGTCGAATCACCAGAATCAATGCTGAGCGAGACAATCCTAGGCCTGGTAATCAGATAAGAAACCAGGAAACCAAGAAATCAAGGGCACATCCTGGGGGTTGCTGCTCACCTGTGGTGCCCTTGAGAAAGGAAACTGAATTATCCTGAAGAAATGAACCAAAAGCTACAAACTCTTTCAATGTGCTCCTTTTGTCACATTAGCTTCAATAGTGGAGACACGAGGACACTGACAGCGTTTCTGTAATGGAGTCCCTCTGCTTTACGATCGACTCTCTAAACATTGCAGATGTTCTCATAAAAACCTAAGATCCATTTTAGTGAATGCAGACAGAGAGAAAAGTATCTGTGACACCTCTGTGTGGAATGCGGTTACCCTTCGATGAGCAGCTGTTAGTCCCTCTGCTCAGGTAGAACTAACCAGCATGCTCCTCCAGTCTGAGCATCAAAACAGTGGTGCTTACGCGATAGATGGAGGAGGCGAATGCTAACAGCTTAGACTTACTGTCGCCGATGGTCACAGCAGAAGGTTATTGTGAGAAGCTGAGTCAGATTTGATTACTGAAACCGATATTATACAACAAATTCAATCAAACTGTGCATCTGTGGGACAGATGCCATTGCCTTTATTGAGGACAACGCAAGGTCGCATGTCACACACATCTGCCCTGTGACTCCTGACAGAAACAATGTGAGTGTTAATGGTGAGGTCACTCTGTTCACCTGATGTGAACCCACCAGAGCTCCTCTGTGATTCACTGGACTGATTCATGGATCGTTGAGTACCGCAACCGTACACCCTGACATGAACCCATTTGTTGGGTAGAATATCATTTCTCATGGAGAAAACGCTTTACACTTACGTCGATGCCAGGTCAGGGTGCAATCACTGATAGCAGCAAACGGAGGACACGTAAAGTCAAGATAAAGAATGGCCTTTGCATTTTGAACCTTTTACGTGCAGTTTTTTACCTACATCATCTTGACAATTCACTGTAAATTGGAGTCACATTTATTTGTTGTGTGATTTATGTGTATTTCAGTATAAATCAAATGAAACACTTTGACAACATTCATCAAGTAAACTTCTATGCAAAGGCCATTCAACTGCGAAACAGTTTTCAAATCAAACACACCCTCATTCAGCAAGGTAGAATTAAATAAATAACTAAAGAAAAACGACCCCCGTATTGTTTTTTGGGCAGTGAGAAAGTGAAGATCGATGTGCTGTATCTAATATGCTGAGGGCTTTCCCACTGAGCACTAAAGAAATTCTGTTGACTGAGGCCGGCTCTTTCTTACAAACCAACAACTCATTAACCTGTGGTCTATTTATGGGTCCTGTGAGTGGCCACATTACAAATGTGAGTTTGAATAAGCTGACCGCATGAACTCCAGAAAATGCCCCGCAACCTCTCACGGAGCTGGAACAAAACAGGCCATGACAGTACGGAGGCCTATATGAAGTGTTCAATCTGCTTGTCTCAAGATCACACGTCTTTGACTGACAAGCCGTTCTCACCAAGGCCTTGGACTTGGTAGCATGCATATGTATGAAGCACAGTTCACGTCTTATCTGTCAGACCCTCTCATTGTTTGTTGTACAGGTAGATACCTTCCTGAAGACAACCATACTGGTCAGGACACATCGCTGAATGCTATTATGTATTTTCCATATCCACAGAACAATTCAATAATTCCAGACACATTATCGAATTGGTATTCACCGAAGTTGCCCACTCTCCTCAGCTTTGTGTCTCAGAGAAGGGCCTGTTAGGTTTTCACACAGCAAGGACTTTACATCATGTAAGACAAATCACTGAAGGACATCTGACATGAAGTTCCTGCATCAAATGCAAATGGTAAGATTTCTCACTGCTGTTGTTAATATTACTCCTCCGTGGAAAGACGTTTCTCAGGCATCCATGAGTGCTCTTGCTTCTCTAGTGAGAATAAATAATGAAAAACACCATTATAATAATTCACTCGTCCATTCTGAATTGGATCAGCATGGCTATTGCACCCAGAAGACAGCAGCTCACATTTCTTGGCCCATTTATCAAATGCCACTTTGAGGTAACTCAATGGCCTATAACCAAACACAGCTATAAATACAGTGATACAGTGCATGTATCGCTCTACCTCTCTATATCTATATATACACATAGATACTGTGGCATCCCAAGGGGCTGCACTGGAAAATGGCTGCCTAGCCCTTTAATTCTTGGGAGCCACTGTAGGAAACAAAAGACTGCAATTCCCAGCAGCCTGCAGTCCCACGTAATAACCAGCTGAAGCCCGTAAAGCCTGAGGACTACTGACAGTTGAAGGCAATTTGGAGGCCTATTTAAAGGACTGATTTGTGTCACACTAAAAAGGAGTAGGTTGGTGTTTTTGGGAGAGTGGTTTTGGATGGCTGTTTGTGTTTGAATTTGATTGTTTTGAGAACTCCGATTTTTGGACTGTTTGAAGAACTGAACTGGATTTGTGGATTGGATTACGGATAATGACAACGAGTAAGGATTGTGGACTTTGTGTTTTGAATTCCTGCAAAGACCCCACCCTTGTTTATGTTTGTCAAGATTCCTTTAATAAAGTATCGTTTTGTTTGTATTACTGCCTCCTCTGGGTTATTTAACTGCCCTCTGCAAAGGTACGTGAATGTCACCCAACCCCAAGGGACACCACAATACACACACACAGACACACATACAGTATACACACATATACATATACATGTCTAAATCCATGGTGTATACTGAGTATTGACACGGGCGTAAACACCCTTTTCCTGGCTTTTCTGTCTGCAGGGTCATTCATCTTGAAGCAAACTTCTCATTGTCTGATGTGAGTTTGTGCAACTGTCCCCTCTAATGTTCACTCCATCTTTCAAATGAAATTCAGTGTGCACAGTGTACAATTCAAGGATAACGCCCCCTGAGCTGACCTTCTGAAAGGACAGCTTTCAGTGTTTAACTGTGTTCACCAGAAGTTTTTTTACAAACTGGGTGTTTGATTTTAGTTTCCTCACAAATTCTTTAAGAAGACAACGTTGGGGTAAGTATTAAAGTTCCTGTGCCAAATTTATGCTGTTCACACGTACCGATAATTCTCTTCACTTTATTAAATGTGTCATACCTACATTTAGGACATAATTATTGTGCATTTTAAACAACTGAAAATAAATCTGCAAGCAGAATCGCAGACATCAGAGGAGCTCCTCGTCAAGCTTGCCAAGTTCTCTCCCCCCTGACCACGGAGACCATCTCTCTGGAGAGCTTTCCTCTCTACTATTCTGACATCTGGTGGTGTCTGTGGGCTTCTCAGCAGCCAGCTATGCAGGCAAACTCAGAAAAGTGCAACTGGTCAACTTTTACTCACACCAGCCAACCCTCATGAATGTGTGTTGTTTTGTGACATAGCATGGACATTTCTTATTTTACCAACACAGTTATAGCTGTCAGGTTTATTGCTAAACACCGATGGCAACACAGCTCCTGCGAATTCACCACATAAACCAAAAAACAACACAAACAGGAAGATTATTACAGATCTTCTGTGTGTATATAAGGGAGAATGATTGTGTGTGTGTTGTGTGTGTGTGTGTGTGTGTGCACATGTGTATACATGTGTGTGTGTGTGTGTGTGTGTTTGTGCATGTGTGTGTACATGTGTGTGTGTGTGCATGCGTGTACGAGTTTGTGCACGTGTGTGTACATATGTGTGTGTGTATACGTGTGTGTGTGTGTGTGTGCGTGAGCATGTATATGTGCATGCATGCACATTTGTGTGTGGGGCAGCACACCCCTTCAAATTTTCAGCAATGTCAATCAAATATGACTCCAACTCTGCTGTTATAAACAAATGATCTTCATACCAGGCGTAATAAAGCCAGACTTAGCATTTGGTGGGAAGAGGCCATTTCAGGAGAGAAGTGAAGAGCACAAGAATAACGGATCGGACCTGAAAATGCCCTGATGTGAGCGTGATATTTAATCAGAGTGTACAGATCACATGCCTGGTTCTGTATAGCCCTCTGAAAATCCCTCTTGACAGCAACAACCTCTCTATCTTGCTTAGGAGAAACGATGCTTTTAACAAAGCATTTCTTTCATTCCTAAATATAAAAGAAATCCAGTGTCTATCCCAATTTAGGTAAACTCTGTGTGATCTCTTAATTTCCTTTGTGTACAGCATCTTCCTCTCCATACTATTAAGTGTACTTCAGTTATGAGATCAAACATTTGCTGCCAATTGACCTTCTCTTTTTTGGTTCACATGAAACGTCTCTACTTTCATCAATTTAGACAACGCTGAGTCAGTCATGAGCACTGGGGCGTAGTCGTGAGTCATAGGCCGACCCTGCTCATCGACCCGAATGCTTAATTAGAGTGCTGTTTGTACTCAATCCTGCTCGACTCTCCTGCAATTATAGAGTATGAGATAACCTTGGTAGACAAGCATGAAATGCAGACCCACTGCTCGATTTTTCACATGAAATAGTGAAATTAAAAGGCAAGGCTCTTTTCACTGTTGGTAATAATGCAGTGCATGATGATTAAGGTTGTTACTAACAGAATTTATAATGTGATGAATAAATAATCAGTAGCATTCAAATTCTGAACTTCATAAAACACCTCTGAAAAAAATGACTAAGCACTACCACTGACTACCACTGCTATGAGGATGACACGCAACTTTACATTTCCGTTAACCCTGGCGAAGAGGTCCAGCTCGCTAAACTATAGGCCTGTCTCAAATATATAAAGGCCTGGATGGCCCCACATTTCCTACTATTGAATTCGGATAAGAGATACAGAGATATTGGTAGTAGGCTCTAAATCTTTGAGAAATAAATTCTCAAATTTTTCCATAAACGTGGGTGAAAAACGATCAGAAACCTTGGTGTGACTATCGAATCAAATCGTTCATTTCGAACTCACATTAATAATATCACAAGAGTGGCCTTCTTTCACCTCAGGAATATATCAAACTTAAGGAAGATATTGTCCCAGCATGATGCTGAAAAAATGGTTCATGCTTTTATAACCTCAAGGCTAGATTACTATAAGGCTTTACTATCTGTCTGCGCTAACTCTTCCTTGAGAAGTCTCCAATTGGTACAGAATGCAGCTCCTACGGTACTTACTAGAACTAAGAAATGTGAACATATTAGTCCTGTGCTTGTCTCCCTTCATTGGTTGCCCATTAAACTCAGAATTGGCTACAAGGTTCTTCTAACCTACAAGGCTTTAAATGATCTTGCTCCAGAATATATTAGTGAGCTACTCATCCCTTACACTCCACATCAATTACTCCATTCACAAGATGGCTGGCTATCTGAGAATTCCAAGAATAACTAAAGGCACAATGGGAGGCAAATCCTTCTCCCACAGAGCTCCTCCTTTTATGGAATAATCTTCCTATAAATTTCCATGCTTCAGACACACTCTGTTTTCAAATCTAGGCTAAACCCCTACCTTTTTAGTCAATCCTATAGTTAAAGATGAGCAGGGAGACTGCATTGAAATTGTTGAGCCGTCTGGTGAGCTGCTGGTGAGCCGTCTGGTGAGCGGCATGTGAACACTCAGGGTTACCTCTTCTGTGCTGTATTATGGTGCTGTCAGTGCTAGTCCACTTTCATGTATCATACACCCCCTTTCTGCTCATCTTTTAGATATGCTGCCATAGCTTAGACTGCTGGGGCTGTCCCATGTTACAATCTGGCCTCTCCATGTACCTACCCAACATTATATTATCACTACTAACTTATCTACATTTCTGTTCCCTGGGGCCTATGCCCCTTCCATCACCCTGAGATTAGACTGCTCCTGTCCAGAATGGAAGCCTTAGACAAATTCTTCACACCTTAGATATTCCCTTCTAAGGACATTTAGCTACCACTACCACTACTAACACCCGGGCTGGCCAACGGAGTCCAGGCCTGGTATTTTCTTGTTTTCATATCTTCTGTTATCTGCAAAGCGTCTTTGTGACAGTTCTCTGCTAAAAAGCACTGTACAAACAAAATTGAATTGAAATGAAATGAAAAAATTAAGCACATGTTACAGAACAATCGGTAATCATTCCTTGGTAAAATGAATCCAATTTATCAGTTCTGAAAGGCTGACAGACGCGTAGCCCTCAACAATCCGCAGTTATAACAGATGACAATAATAATGTCATTATGTCCATTGTACCCCCATCCTGCACACAGAGTGTCATGCCTGTTAGCCTCTCTTTTCGTGAAGATAACAATGTTGTCAGGCAGTGTGTCGAATGCAGCAGACCTTCAGAGACACAGCGAGAGATTCTCAATGACTTCCAGCAAGGAGGAGAGGACGTACGTGTCGTAGATACACAAAAGGGCAGAAAATAGCCACTCCAGAGAGGACACACTGACTTGTGGTTTCACTGAGACCTCAAGCCAGTCTAACCAGAATGTCCTTGATAGCATTACACCAATCTCATTTGCCTTCATTTCTTACATTACATCATGGATTCAGTGGTTTATGAAATTAACTTATAAGCAGCACAATACATGAAATGTACCACTTATTTTCATTGCATTCAAACTGAAATTACAGCAGTTTATTCTATGACAACTTATAGTATAATGCCATGATTTAGTTGCTCACACACAAACACACACACAGTAATTGTTTTAAATAACAGTTGACACTTTGGCTTCACACAAACACTCACACAAAGTGCAAAGGCTATCAAATAATGACAATAGCTTGAATATATATGCATCTTCCCAATGCTTAAAAATCACATTACATTTATTTTTATAAATAACATCAGAATTGGGGTCTAGTTTCATTGTCAAAGCGTAATGTGCAGATGGTAGCGTTAATCCAGGGCGGTGGTGGATTAAGGCATGTCCACCCCCATTCCGGTAGTTTACTGACAAGAGACAGTAGCACACCTGTAGTGCATTTGTATAAGAGGTTGGTTTAAGAATAATAAATTACCTGTGGGTGTAGTGAGGGTTTGGTTCATTATGGTCAATCACATCAATAGCTTTTTTCCCATTTAATACCTTTGCCATAGCGAAATGGCAATTGCGTCATGTCTGATGAAGAGTATCGGTTTCCTACCGAGAGAAGGAAAAAAACTCAATGAGAAGTGATTTATACCATGGTTGTTGTCACCCAGACCTTTATGAATCCCACATGAGGAATGTGCTGAACACAGAACCTCAGCTCAACTTGGTCTTTAGTATAATGAATGGTTCTTGCGCCATTCTGCTGATTAGCAAAAGCACCAGGGATAGGATGCTTGTGCAGTGGACTGAAGTCTCTCCGTTTCTCTGACTCTAGGCGAATTATGTGCGGTATGGTATCATGCTGCATCTCGAAGTCACAATGAGCCCAGGATGACAAGAAACTCTGGGGTAATGGCTGGCATCAAGTGGAGCACTGTCAGGCCAGAAGGGCCTCCATAGAGAGATGAAAGAGAGATGTGAGAGAGAGATGAGAGGGCTTCACAGTTTAATGAGCCACCTTTCAAAATAAGATGGGATGTGGGGAATTATATCAGTGTTGTATCGCTGTAATATCCTCCGGATTACCTGTCTGATCGGCAGGTAGGTCAGGGGAAGAATTTCTTCCTTTCACGTCACAGCACTGTAAGTCATATACCATTTGGCAAAACAGGATAAAACATTCTATAGTTTTTCATAATATTTTATCCTATTTTTAACAGGATAATACATTTCTTGTATATGTTTTGTACACCTATAATTAATTCAATAGATTGTTCTGACTGGAGAAGCTAATGATGCAGGGCAGGGAGCCAACCTGCCATTTACTAAACCCGTCAGCATAGTTCCCTCACGCACAAAGAGCCACACTTACAGTACCCACTGTACTACATGTGGGAATGATCGTCTGCTTTAGAGTGATCCCAGGAAGTGGCCAAACTACATGAAAAATTATAGATGGTAGAAAGGTGTAATTGAAGAGCACAAACAGGAAGTAGCACAAGGAGAAGGAGGTAAGAGCTAAATGAATGTGTTAGTGATAAAGTGCAGTGACACATCTCAAAACCTCCAAAATGATGCATCTCATAAATATTGAGTGGTTCTCATAATGCTTCTTAAATAAATTCTAAATGGTTGGCAGGGTTTAGATAATGGTTGCTCAGCATTTACATTCAAATTACGTTAAATCAATTCAAAACCCACCACAGTTCTGTCTTTATGCCGTTCCAGCATCAATGTAGAGGATTAATCTTCAAAATGTACCATTTACCATCGTCCCTTACTTAAAAAATGTTTTGGGGGTTTAATATGATATATATAGTCCTTAATCAAATTCATTCGTTTTTGTAATTCTGTTTTTGAAAGAAATAATAAATTATTCAAGTGAACTGCACCCCAGCAGGACAGAGCCATCAACATGCCACGGTTGACTCCTGGTCATGGATGGATAATGAACTGGGAATTTCTAGGTAATGGATCTGAACCTGTGATCGTGGAGTGCACCTGTACTTATTGGACCACTTTGGAGCCCAGGTAACTAACTTTGATGAAAAGCAAATGATCACTATTAAAACCTGTCAGAGTACACATCTCCTTTCTGTTAACACAAAAAAGCATCGATATTTGTTTGGAACATCAGTTAAAGGAGAGAAAATCATTGTCAAATACGTACAATACAACAACAACACAAGACGCTTTTATAAAAGCTACTTATAAAAAGTGCATCGCTCTCTCGCCCAATGTGTATCCTGACAGCTACGACTCCAGTACTTTCTGTTCTGTGATCGCCCACTTCAAATTCAAATTTCACTTATGGGACTCATTCGAGCGCACTCAAAAAATCATGTGGAAAACTCATCTAAAACTGTCCTCTCCAGCACCCACTTAAAAGTCCACGTTTGATTTGACAGTCCTACGGGAGAGCTCAGAAATTAATGGTGAAAACGTATTTAATGCACCCCATATGAAAAACCACACAGGTGTACCTGCGTGTCATTCACCAGTGAAATATTCCTAATGGATAAAACACCACGTTGATTAAAACGCGCACCGATAAGAACTATGCAAGCAAGAATGTGCCATGATCTTAAAAAAAAGTTAATTGGTTAACGAAAATGTAATATCAGAGTTTGCCATTTAATTAATTTCTTTATTGTGTACGCATATCTTGTGCAAAAAAAAGAAAGAAAGCGAAAATTCAATCATCCAGTTTGCATTTTCAATTCCCAGTTTCAGTATGCATCATGACACAAATTGTGAATTAAAATGCAGTCAATCATTTTATATTTATTTTTCTTTGGCGTCTTAGTAGGTTACAACTCTCCCATAAACCAAAAGAAAATATTAATTTGATATACAAAATGCACAAATGACGTGCCGATACTAAAATTAAAATGATATTTAGCTTGACAGTGCTTTTTCTTTGGCGTCTGAGCCCTACGCTGCCAAAACTCAAAAAGAAAATGTTCGTAACAGCGATTAGCGAGGCTTGTTGACGCTTTCACACTGCGAGCAGCGATGCTCTGTCAAGGCTTGCGATGTGGCGATTTCTCTCCCATTGTGAAAACCCGTCTGGGACGCATGAATCGGCTGTAGAATCGTCTAGCGTCTGTCTGGCATTCGGTGTCACTCCACACCTGCCAAAAATGTTAATGCATTTGTATTTGCATTAACATTAACGATTCTAACTTGCTCAATATGCTCGAATTGTCCACGGTGGGCGTGACCTCGGAGAGCGACCACTCAAGCTAGCTAGCTAACGGTTTCTACCCTGTGGTTGATATGTTGACTTGTCATTAGCTTGCTGGTTGAGATGATTGGGATTGATGCCCAGCTACAGCTAGGTCACGGACAACGGCTGCCGTATTTGATGGGCTCAAAGTAGCCCAGTTTAAGCTCTGTTTCTGCTCAACGGCAGCAGTTGCTTCTCAATCTACAGTCCTCTTATCCCCCGTTATCTTCACTAGCACTTGTGGCATATCACCACAGAGGATAGCCAGCGACCAAATAAAAAGCCTGAGGTCTCAATGAACTAGCTACAGTCAACGAATGACATTCAGTCACAGTGGCATGCTCTACCTACTGAGCTCAGTAGGTAGAGCATGCCACTGGCAACACTTAGGTTGTGGGTTTGATTCCCACTGGGACCACATATACTGGGAAATGTCTGCATTCACTACTGTAAATCTGTTGGGAGAAGAAATGTAACCATTGATGTTAGAGAAATGTAATCTGGTTAGCTATATGTCACCTACATGTTAGCTAGCAAGCATGATCGGTACATCTTGGAATTGTTCATTGTTAATGTTAATGGAGATCGAAATGCATTAACATTTTGATAGGTTTGTAGCAACACCTAAAGGAAATGAAATCCAGTTTACATTTCCTTTTGAGTTATTGCAGCATAATACTCCGAAGGCAAAGAAAAAGCTTTGTCACAATGAAAAAAGCGTTTCAATTTTAGCATTAGCACAATATTTGTGCTCGCAATACAAATTTATCAAATTAACATTTCATTTTGTTTTATGGCACAGTTCGACAAAGAACAATACATGATTGATTGCACTTTCATTTTCAATATGGCGTGATGACATTTGAATTTAGTTTTAGCACTAGGTGTGCGTACACGATACGGAAATGAAATAGCACTCTACCATTACCTAAGCCTTAACCAATTAACAGTTTATTTTCAATCGGATGGTTGCTTCTATCAAGACCTTTCATATTCTGTAAATTATTTGATTTAACATAAAAACGAATGGGTTGGCATAAACGAATGATTGTGGCGGAAAATGGAATTGTTTTGATTGGATAATTAGGCTATAGGCTATATTGTTACGTTGGCATTTATACATTGAAGGTTATATTGTTACGTTGCCATTTATACGTTGAAGGTTAAAAGCAATAATTTGGCAGTGGCAGGTTGAAATCTCGGTTTTCAGTTAAAGGAATTGAACTTGTGAGTATGATGCATATTGACATATAGTTTTTTTTTTTTAAAGCGCATTTAACATTTGGAACCCAATAAAAATCTGCTACGTTGCCACATAAGGTAGGCTACTCAGCATCTCGTCCTTTATTCGTCCTTCAAAACCTCACCCTTCCTACATATTTCTATTTCCCTCGTTTTCATTATGAGCACCACCTATAACACACATTGGACCGTGGTGCTCTACAGGTATTCGTGGAATCACCGCACTTTCAAAGTGAGCATTTTCCTGCTTACATCGAGGTTCTGTGTACTTCTGATGGTCTTTTGGAAGGCTTTTCGAGTAGTTGGCGTAGTATTCACTCAGCGTGCCTCCGGGAGTATCGATGGTGTGAAATAATTGATCATACATTTCAAAACAAACTAAAATGGCAAACATTATCATAGATCGCATATTCCCTCATATCAGTTGAACGTTTAGGTAGTTACAAATGGTTGTATACAATCCTATATACTGTAGCCGATATTGCAAGCGTAAAATAATATCCTAATTGTGAAACAAATGCAGAATGAATAAATTAAATGATATACATACATAGCCTACACACACACACACACACACACACACACATACATTATATAGGCTATATAAATACGCACACAGTATACATACTGTGACACCAGACACACCCACAGGAGGTATGGGAAACACTGTTGATGAATAACCTTGCGACGCATTCCCAGTTGAGTCTACTGTAAATGCGTATCCATGACTCAATACAGCAACAATACACGAAAAACTGACATTAGACTGAGCAAAACTGTGCGCAACAGCCCATCAGTAGCCTACGATGAGTGCGCCGAGTTCACCAGTGTCTCAAGTCAACTTTCTTTGGCATGATCCATGTAAATGGCAAAATAATGCGAACAGTTGGGCCATCGCGGTTTCTAAATTGTGGCAAGATCGTTCCTCCTTTCTTCTCCTTCAACAATGTCATTTTCTCCTCATTCACCTTTAAGGTTTGATGGCCATCGCCGATAGCGCGGTTGATAGATGTAAGGAGAAAGCCAATTTGGAATTAATTCACATGTACTTGTGACATTGTAATAGCCTACAGACCGGATTGAAACGGACTTGTACACGTTATACTATTCCTTGCTATAAAGTGAAAATAAATGAGTTCTAAACAGTGGGTAGAGCACGACGTGCAATCAATAATCATCCAACCTAAAAGATAATGTAGTAGTATGTACCTATTTGTTACAAGATGAAAATGTCACTGAAAATCGGATGTCTTCTCGTGGTCACATTCGACAGAAGAGACATGCCGGGTCGACTTACCAGCTTCTCAATGTCAGGTTATTCTGCTTCTATCTTCAAATCTGTGTCCAGTTCCCCAGATCAGATGCCGTGATCACAGTCGACGTCTCGGCATATGTACCATAAAATTACATAAAGGATGAGCAAGATCGCAAAAATAAACAAAGCTACTAAAATAGCCTTCGTAATTGGAGATATGAAAGACTGCATGTCACCACCGAGCTGGAGGACAGGGGCGCTATTAAAGATCAACTCTTATGAGCGCGGCGAGGGACACTGTCCGTCTCCAACTGCACAAGATCAGATCCGCTGGGGTCTACATTGGTTCGTGCCAAGTTGAAGAGTTACTGACGCGACCGGGTTCCTGGAAAAACATTACGAGCGCCAAAATACCACGGATCTCTCCGCTTATGAATAGCCTAACCATAACGCACGTTCACTTTTCTTGCAGTTTTGCCTCTACGCGAGAGGCGGAAAAGCAATGCTTTGCATGAAACTGTGCTGAAGTAGAAAATCTTCCCGAAATCCCTTAAGTAGCGAATACCAAAAAAGAAAGTTAAAGGTCCACTGTTGCTGAGCTTGGCTGCGTGAAGCAGTTGCGCGCTCCCGCTGATGGATCATTAGTATTCAGAGGGGTTCCCCAAACGCGCTGCTCACGTGACGGATTTCTCCAAACATGCCCGAGGGTGAGCACGAGCTACTGGAGCCGATCATGTGCGTTTAGGTTGTGCCACATAGCCGCACAGTGAATGCTTACAGAAAACAACAACGGTAAAAGAGGACCACAGCGAGCATTTAAATACAGTATTAGCTGTATTATTAGCTGTAAATTAATGTCATTCATTAATTTGCAAAGGAAAAAAATACTCCCCCCTCTTCCTTCTCCTTCTCCTACTACTACTACTACTACTAGCACTATTACTAGCCTAAATAATTGATGTGAAGAAGATGACGAAGAATCATTGCATTACAAGGGTCAATGTGTCAGTGCGTGCGGTTATGATTTGGATGATTAGAAATGGCCAACCATGTACTGACGAAACCTCCGCGTGGCAGCAGAGTGTAGAGAACAACCATCATGTTTTCGAAATACAACAGTTTAGTGGAAGCAATTTCGTATGATTTAAGGTTTATGGAGTTGCACGGAAAAACATCAGATGTTATTCAGCTATTTAGGTGATCTGGATTTGTCATCACCAACAGATAGCACGTATACGCGGTCTAAGTCAGCGTGACCTTACCTGCACGCCCACACAGTGTGCACTGCGCTAATACATCCGCTAGATGGCAGTCTTACTTAGTCTTTCAATTTATTGACTGCTACTTCATTCGTCAAAAGGTGTTTGTATTAAAACTTTGATAAACCTCACCACCACAATCTGATGCTCCATTATACACAATCGAGCGGTTGAATGTTTATGTGAACATTCTCTTTCAGTTACAACTCTTCAGTTGCAGGTCTGGAATGTTTTGCAGAGATACATTGTTGTGGTTGTTAGTAATAGTGGGAGTTAATTTAACAACAGTGATAATTAAGTGCCCCCAGTTATTCATCAAGGTCTATAAAACATGGCTTGCATATGTGGTTTACACGTACCCAGAGCTCAATGTAAAATGATAAAGAGTTCTGCATTTATCACACTACATTCTTGCAGGATTGTTCCACCCAATTATGTATGCAAATTAACCAATGATCAGTTGCCTGTGAAAGTGTTGTTGTTAAACCAATAAAATAAGGTAATAATTAAATTAATTTAATTTGTTTTAAGTACTGATATTTTTTTGGGTGGGGGGTGCTTTGTCTTCAATCTCCTTAATCTTAAACAATATAACCCAGTATTCTTAGCCGTCTCACTGGTGTGTGGCGTCTTCCATGTCACCATTGAATGGAGATGAACACATTTATGCACTTTAACAATCTCTTAGCATTGTCATAGGTGGGGGCAAACGTTGCATACAATCTGAGTGACAAGCATTTGGAACATGAATAATGCACATTCGTGTGTAAACTCTGGCTTTTTCACAGAGTGTATCTTACCACCTTACCAATCCTTCACTCACAAGCACTAGCTGTTATGTTATTGGGTATAATACGCAGACTCGTTTTGTTTTAGTGGTTCTGTGTGGCTCAGTTGGTAGAGCACAGCGTTGGCAACGCTTAGGTTGTGGGTTCAATCCCCACTGGGGCCACATATACTGAAAATGTATGCATTCACTACTGTAAGTCGCTTTGGATAAAAGCGTCTGCTAAATGGCGTATATTATTATTATTAATGAGGGCACAATCTGGAGTCACTATTTGGACTGAGGACCGCCAAACATTACCAAAAATAATCATAATTTGGTATAAAGAAAGTAGGCTTAGGGGAATAAATATGGCGTACATTTCAAATGATTTTTTTAACAGGCACATCAGTATTTCAATTGAGTTCAAACAGGTCGCTGCTTAGATGAGACAGTTTGGTGGTTTTCAGTGTTATGTTTTTTGGCCACAAGAAACTCTGCAAGCCTCCATTCCTCAGTGAGTCAAAGAGTAATAATTGTGTAACTGGATGTTTTTGTATCAGCCTGACTTAATTTCCAATGGAAATGGGGGCGTCTCCAGTGGCATCCTGCCCCGATCTTTGGTTTATTGTCATAGGATATGGGTGGGGTTGACTGTGTGAAATAATACAGTCTTATAAAATAGAGCATTACAACAGTTATGGTCTTAAAACAAATTGAACTTTGAATTACACGCAACGGTAAATATATAAATGAAATGGATAAGAAATGGGAAAATAGGAGCAGTTCAATGATATGATTAACAAACAAATGACATTAAAAGTGTTGATGCTAAGTAAACCCCTGCCTTTACACAACCCCCCTCCCCTTCAAACCATGTCTCAAAGGCCTTATTTAAATAGTAGTGGTTATAGCTACTTTAGCAGGCAAACATGAAAAAACTTTCCATTATGTTGTTTTTTTGAAGTATAAAGAACAATTATTTATAATCGTTATTTAGTATAAACTTTGTATCCTTTATCTTCAGTCAGAACAAAGCTTATGTCTGTCTGGTCAAATGGGGGTAACATGCTGACAGTGGGAATCTGAAGGCTAAGAGTGACTCATTTAAAAAAAAAATGGATACAGACAAGGCATTACTTTTGGTTGTTGAATCACAGTGATCACAATTTCCATTCATTGCTTTCAGTGTTGTAAGCCCGTCATGGAATGTATGCCCACTCACAACACTGAAAGCACTGTAAGTGAACTTCTTTAAAATGACTGATTGTGACTACATTTTGGTGCAAAACATTTTTTTGCACCAAAATGTAGTTATTGAATTAAACTTTTCAAAAACACACATAAAGAACAAAGCATTTTAACGACATACTAACTCACTTGAATATTTGATGGCCTGATCGTGAATCATGAGATGGCTCACCTTTCAGACAAGACACACCTTTGAGCGTGCTCATCGGGTTTTTTTGTTTTTGTTTTATGTGAAAACCCTGAATAAAACCACTTTACTAATCCCTTTCATGTTTTACAAAAGTACATTCATGCTTATTCAAGATAAACGAACATGAATCTTCACTGAAAAATGACTAATGTACAATGAAAAACGTATTAAAAACACATGGCACAGAAAATTCAATACAGCATCTGGTGTAGGGCGAGGTCAAGACACACCTATATTCTTACCAATCCCTTCCAGTCGCTGTAAACACACGCGTCTTCCGCCCTCACTTAATGTGCATGGCAATTGGATATTGCGCCAGTCAGTCATATTTTGGGCGTTGCATAACACGGTAAACTAATACACCCATAAAAGTTAGTCGTGAAAAGAAAAAGTTTAGATGAAAGTGAGTGTGGTGTTCTAACTGGAAATAATTTCCACCTATTTGTTCTTCTTCTAACTGAACAAATACATCTGCGTCAACTGGATATTACTTTCCTTATCTTTGTACAATTTATTTTCGTGCTGTGATGTCATACTTGTGGATTTTCTTATTTGCGAGTCTTGCTATTGGAGCGAAAGCGCAAGGTGAGCAGTTCTATTTCGTTGTCGATATTGATGACAATATATATATATATATATATTTATTGTGAGCGTTTTTAATGGAACTGTTGCTCGAAAATAAACTAATTTAAGGTGCCCACGTAATCTAAAGCCACTGGAATAGGTTCCCAACAGTTATGCTCTGTTCTTCGATTATTCTGTAATGAAGGTTCTGCAGGAGAAACGACATTATTGTCATTATGGAAGTTAAGTGTGTACATTCCATCATGATTAGCACTCGTGCGCCTCAAAAGTTTAGGTGAATCTGGTTTTATCTGCAATCACGTATCGGATAACATGACAATTCCGGAGGTCTGCTGTAGTGTAGATGTTTGATTTCCTATAAGGTTGAGTTTTAGTAGCTAGTGTAATTTTTCCGCAATGAACTGGCAGGGAAAGGGAGTTGTCCGTGACACGGCACGCGATCGTTTCAGATTTCCTGAGCACAATGTGTATTGTGGAATGTCTTTACTAGCCCCAGATTAAAACAACGTTACCTAAAAACATTGCAAATTAAAACAGATCACATAATTGCTAGGTTGCTTCTTCTTTTGAAACGCTCTTGTGACTCACATTAACGTGCCTGTGCCCGAAGACATTTCTGAAGTTGTTGACGGTCAGTCACATCGGTCACGCTGCTCAAGCACATACCCACTAAGCTCGAGCACATAAAGTGGATAAATCCAATTAAACTGATAAAGACTACTATATATGGCATTGCATCAAAACCTAAAATAAACCAGAGAAATAATGAAGCAGTGCTGTATCCCCACACAGCTGCACAGTGATACATGATGCACCCACGTGGGTGAGTGTGTAGCCCGTTTTCTTCACATTTATGCTGACTTTCTCAAAACAAAAATGGGCCATATTGTGGCTACAGATTTACCCTCAACGCCAAAAACCCCACCGGACAATCAGTACATTCAGTACATGCAATCATGCCAACTTACTCCATGCATTGGTTCTATCAATATAAATGATGTCATTGCATATTCGGTATTCTATTACATAGTGATGAATAACTTATTTTTATTACCGTTTTTATCGTTATAAAATAATGCCAATGAATACACAAAGGAATTCCTGATGGTATAGTCTACCTCAGAGGGTTCTTGTTGTTTGGGGCCTGGGATACAGTAAGCAGCCAAATACTGAGGGAAAGAATGAGGCATGAAATGCTGGAGGCGATTAAAGTAACTCATAGCAGGCCCAGATTCAGACCTCGCCCGCAAAAGGGAACCGCACAGTGTTATGAAAGAGCGCATGCTTATGACTCACTACACACTTTTCTGTGTGTGTGAGATGGAGAGAGAGAGAGAAAGAGAGAGAGAGAGAGGGAGGTGTGGCTAAATGTGCAGTGTTTCCCTCTGTATTTTGGGTGGTAGGTTCTCTTTAATGACTTACTGGCTGTATCTCTGTGTATACCCTGGTCTGATAGATTTGTCTATCTTAGATAAAGGCATGGGCCAAACATCCACTAAAACAAACCTGCATATATTTACAATCATCTGCTTCGGGCTCAATAATATTCAGTGAAATAATCAATGTGCACACTGTGAAATGAGTTTTGCTCCATGAATTACAGCCCCTGCCGATCTGGCCACCTCCACAATGCAAAGAACGTAAGAACATTTCGTTACATTTTGCAAGTGCCTGACACTGCCAGAACTGGAGAGGCCAGCGGGTGAATCATGGTCCAGGTTATTGCCAATCATATGGTGTATTCAAGTCAAGTCTTTCCTTCAGCTTTGACTGTAGTTCTGAACTGGAGACAAATTTTTGATTTTGAATCCATGGTATATATTATACTGCTCACAATTTTTTACATTGAAGCAAATCAGATATGATTTAACTAGTAATCTTGAAGACAAGAGTTGGAAGCCAAACAGTCTGGCACTCCAATAGACTGGACCATCAGGACTTTTTTTTCTTCCATTTTTCATTTTGTCAGGTGAAATAAGAACGATTTGTGTGTTTTGTGCGTCCCTTCATCAGGTTTGTTCGGGAAGAAATATTGACCCATTCTGTAATTGAACTGAAATAATATCACCAGTTATGGTGTTGCAACTTGTATCTATATGCATATCATTCACATGTCTTCATATATGCGTAGGTGAGTCATAGGGTGGAGATCTTTCATCCCAGAACTTATTGAGGAACAATAACCCAGCTGCCCAGATCAGGTTTGCACACCAAGTAATGTTGAACAACACTACCTGCTCAACTTGCTATTCCAGTCAACTTCAAAATGAGACTGGCTCTGTTCTGGAGAACACAATGAAACTAATCTAAACACCTTTAGATATTTTGAAGACTTCTGAGGAAGGGAAAGGGAAGTGGCGTTAAATATTGGCTAATAATATTTAATATGGTTATACCATATTAAAGGGGAGATAAATTGGATGAGTAATCTATAAATCCTTAAATCCATGTTCAACCATTAGCATGCAGGTAGTAGCTTCAAGCTTTGCATTGAGAAACACCTCAAGGCTTTCCTTTTATAGCCTTGCTCAACTTTCTGTTGGAAAGCAAGTTCAAGCATGTTGTCGAGCTGGGTGATGGAACTGTGACTCCTGTACATGAAGCCATTATGAGATTGTGAGTGAAAATGACAGAGGTCTCCACTTGCAGCTTGAAAACATGTCACAACAAACAAGGAAACAGACATTTTAAAAATGCTCTTTCTAGAATGTTGTTATAATGTATAAAAAGGTATTCATTTATTAATTTGCCATTTCAAAACCTGGGGAAAGTCATTTCTGTCAATTTCTCACTGTCAAAGTCTCACTAAACTGTACTACATATTTTAGTAACTAGATTCTTGCAGCTGGTTAGCCAACTATGCATACTGCATGTGAGATTGGGAGCACTGTTGTAGTATTACTGTTATATTGTAGTACTGCTGTACATTGTACAATGTTAAATCAGATGTTTGAAGAGTTATCCATATGAGTCAAACAGTAATTGAAACAATGCCCTGCTAGGGCATTAATTGTTAAAGTCTCAGCCCTAGAATTGTATGAAATTGTTCCTCAGGATATAAAATCTTTCTGGCTTCTTCTGAACTAGCAATACCTTTGTCACCTGTGTAATTTCAAAACCTGGGGAAAACCATTGCTTTCATTTCAAAACCTGTGGAAAACCATTGCTTCTCTGATACACACCTGTGCCCATGGTTCGGTTCAAACAGCCATCCGTTTAACACCTGGCTTCCTCTGAGCTAATTTTATCGGTCACTGAAATTCTCAAAATTTTATTCTCAGAATTCGACCTTGCTGATGCTTTGGACCTTGATGACGATGGTAAGTTTAAACCTGTTTTGTTGATTGATTGATTGAATTGCTCCCTCCATGTCTTACCTTTTTCTTCCTTTGGTATAAATTCTCCTCCACAATTTGATACCGTAAAGTGAACATGTCCAAAAGCCTAATACAGAGCTCTTCGACCCTGGTCCAGGTGACCCACTGTGTAAGCTGTCTTAAGTAGACACTTTTAATTTATATTAAAGCATGATTTACTCACATAAGGTAATATTATGTCAGAAATAGCTATGCATGCCATGAACAATAAATGTCCCATATTCACATCCCAGGAATTTGTTATCAGTCATATCAGCTAAAGCTCTCATTTCCTGTAATGTGCTATATGACACACAATTCCTTTAGAAAGAGGTTACTTTTTAAAAATTGATTCAATTATAGACTGACACATGAAATCAGTGGGGGGTCATTATTGAAAGTGTGGACACCTGGTCAGTGAAATTAAACCACCTGTGGAAAATGAACAGTTCAATTATTATTTTGTATTATTTTGGCACCTGTATACTATATTAGATGTTATGCTTCATACGTTATGCTTGTTCAAGTTTGCTCTGTGGAATTATAATCAATTTCAGCTATGCACTTGTATGCATACATTACACAAAGCCGCTGAAATTACACAGCTTGGTCACACATGGATTGCATTTAATTGCGACCTTTCACAGTTACACTCCACAGTGGGGAATGCGTCTTACATATTTATTGTAATTATTGTACAGAAATTCTAAAACCAAATGCAAGCTGCGATGGGGGCTTTCTCTATTGATGAAGACTTTGCCACTAAGAAAATGGTAAAGGTTGCACAATTTCAGACCTATTTATTTAAATAGAAATATCACCAAAAATTTATAAAATCTAAAATTGTACATGATTTGAGGAATGCCAATGAAAAACATGAACTTCATGTCTTTTGGAACTGGACTTTTTTCAATTTTGAGTTATGATCAAGATGTTATAATTTTGATGATCAAGAATATTGTCAGTGTTAATGAATAAATATCTGCTCAATATTGTCCTCAGTCCCGACCAAGGCTCCTGTTCCGAAGGTCCCCGACAAACCCAAGAAATCCGGCGGAGGTACGGTTTAATTAAAAATATTAATAAGAAACAGATTTTCTATATGGCTGACATTCCAAACTCAATCAGTTCTGTCACACATCAGTTCTTCATATCGCATATTGCGTAGAAAATGGTATTGATTATACAATAGAATACACAAATTACCTAAACTTTTGCAGTTGACAAAATCATATATATATATTTAGCTCCTATAGGAGAGTGTATATCATCAAGGTAATATTATATTAATGGCCATACTCTGCATAAATGTATATATTCAAAATGATGGATCAGAGTTACGGTTTAATATTTAATTGGAGCACATGCACATAAGCAGGCATTATATGATCCTCTATCAAACACTTGTGTTTCTGTAACAACAATCCTTATTTTTCAGATGAACTGGATCTTTTTGATGCCTTAAGTCCAGGTAATGACTCACATTCCCCATTTTGTCCCAACTTAGTAGCCAGTTATACCCTCTTTTCATGTGAACTATCCCCCCCTCATATTATGAGCTCGTTGCCGTAGTCTACTACCAGCAGTGGCAAAGGCGATGTACCACCTCCTCCGAGATGGAACTTGCCAAGCCGTCAACTGTAACTCCGGTACACAAAGAGCTACTCTTATACGCAGCGACCTCATATTGGCTTCCCTCCCCCTTCCCTGGGGCCAATCGCCACCCCCTAGTGGCACAGCCAGTGGAATCGAATCCCAGTCGCAGTGGACAACATGAGTTAGCAATTTCGCTAAGTGCACAAGATTTTTAAATTACCATTGCCTACCCATAACGCTGAACCAGACCCAAACCCTAACTTCACCGCCAATGCAAACCTTTTATGCATTAGACAACTTGTACTTCCAACTTCAATGGATCATGCCCTTGCCCACTTTCAATGGATCATATTCTGCTATTCGGTGTGGGTTTACAGAAATATGGGCTATAATTCAGAGATATAACATGTGACTGAATATCATCCCATTTGGGTGTACCCTTGAAAATATTTATTTCAATTTTAGAAACTGGATAAAAATGGATTTCAGACACCGATTTAGACTGGTGAGGTGTAGGCTTCACTTATCCTTGAGATTTATAATTGGATACTTTCATACATTTTCCTCCCCTAGACACTGAAGACCCTGCCAAGCCACCTGAAGACCCAAAAGCACCAGCTGGAGGTAACCCCCAAACAAAATATTTCCACATTACTCCCAACTCTGACCCCCTTAAACTACGGAAGAACTGCATCATGTTCACCATTTTTGAATCATGTGTTACAGTGTGCCATTGTGGTCTTCTTCCTCCTCAGATGGATTTGATCTTTACGATGCTCTCGGACCAGGTAAAGCCATTCTCTAAATTTGCCACCTTGGCCTGGTCATCCAGCAGCATCGGTACTGAAAGCCACCTGACATGTTTGGCTTAGTTTCTGGCCTAATTAAGTCAGTATTCATTCCACTGGATTTTCTGGAGTGACTCACTCTTTTCCTCTCCATTTATCTGTGTTTTTATGGAGCGTGCATGTTTGTTTCTCTTGACCTTGCTACACAGAATGCTGCATGAATAAAATTCACAGACAACAATGGCAACCAAAGGCATGTGGGTGCACTGTAGCAGAATACAGTTCTTTCTACGAACATTAAAAACGTTTCCTCACATGCTGTTTTCCTTTTGTAGACCCAACGCCCAAGAAACCTGCAGTAGACCCACCAAAGGACGGTGGAACCGGTGAGGCACAATTATTTGTCATGTAATTATGGACTTGTGTGTGTGTTGGTGTGTATTTATTACACAGTCTCACTATTTCAATAACATTCGTAATGCATTGCCATGGAAATAAATAGTATATTGTGGTCGCAAAAGTAATAAATAAAGTAATGAATGTATAACTAAAGGTTCTGTGTTTTATGTTATAAAGGTGGTGGTTCCTTTGGGGATTCAGATTTGCTTGATGTGCTTGGGGGTGGCGATGAATACAAACCAGACAAGAGCAAAGGTGGAGGTGGGTATTTTACAACTACACACATACTGTACTGGCTACCCCTGTAAATGAGACAAATCATTACTACACACATACTGTACTGGCTACCCCTGTAAATTAGACAAATCATTACTATACACATACTGTACTGGCTACCCCTGTAAATTAGACAAATCATTACTACACACATACTGTACTGGCTACCCCTGTAAATGAGACACATCATTACTACACACATACTGTTCTGGCTACCCCTGTAAATTAGACAAATCATTACTATACACATACTGTACTGGCTATCCCCGTCAATTAGGCTAATCATTCAAATAATATTTCTACTTATATATGTATACATATTACTATACATATTATATATTAGGAGTACTATATCTGTATTGCCATAGCTATATATATAACTAATACTAATTATTATTCTATGCTCAACCAGCAGAATGCATTCTTCTTCACACTGAACACAGGATGAAAGTGGAGTACAATAATTATAGCACATTATCCAAAACCCGCAATTATTCCTGTAAACATGTATACTTGTCTACAAATCAACATATGAATGCAATATAATTGCTTCGGATGGAAATGTATAGTTACCAGTCTAATTGGTACCACGTGTCGTATAGTCAAACCAACATTTCCCAGACCAGCCTTACTGAGAGCAAACTGTAGTAACTGGTCATTAAACACTTTAGGGCGTGCTGCAGTTCAAAGTGAAGTTTGTTGTTTGAATGTTTGACTGCAAGAAGAACTGCTGAAAACAAACTTCTTAACATTTGAAATCATTAAAAATATATCTGATTGTGAACGCCATTGTAGAAATCCTTGGTATGGTAGCATTGTGCATACCAGTGCTTGGTTTTGGTTACGTAACACTCACATGCTTTCAGTTTACATTACTCAGATTTGCTTACGATTTACATGATGGACACTCACTTGCTTTGTTTGGCCTTATTTTTGTTCCAGGATATATTCACGACCCGTCCTCCGATCACAATGGTATTTATTGCTTTTCCTTTTCTCCGTGGTGTTTTTGAATAGCTTGTTCTCACACTGTTACTAACATCACTGAACTGTTAGCATGGCAAAACTGACAAAAACATTTACAATACTATGACCTTTTACAATGTGTCAATGTAGATGCATAAACATTACACTTAAACATTTAACATTTACGAATGTAAAAATGTATTTGTGTAAAGCTTGCTCTCAGTTTCACTGTTTTTGCAGAAGCATTGGTTGAATTGCTTTGTTTCTTGTCATAGGAGATATGGGCGGAGATGAAGGACATGCAGGTAAATACTGTTTACGTTTATTAATTTCCCCATGTGGGTGTTGTGACATATTTGTGTGATTTATTTAGCCTGTTCTCTCCTACTTTCTGGAACATACAGAACATACTATGGAACTTGATAACTTACTCAATCATTGTGAGCAAACTAGATTATTTCAAATCACTACTGGAGCATCCAGTAAAACAATAAACCAATGGGGTGGGGGCGCCATTATTAAAACCCCTATAAATGATGACTGAATCATAACGAGCTTGTGCTTCACCAGAGTAACAACAGTGGACAAAATGTAGTTATCACCTGTGAATCATTCCTGCCTGGTTAATTGAAAACTTTGGCCACAATATGCCACTCTTCACCACAAACAGTACTTTGTGAAAGCAATTTATGTTGCTGTATGTATAACAGCAGACAAGCTGTCGGACACACAAACGTGGGCTTCGTTGGTTTTGCACAGTTGGGACACGATTGTCAGGTTTTCCCTGTTCAACGTTTTCACGCAGCACTATTTTGAGTACTCCAGTAGACTTTGTGAAGTTTTGACCCATGTTACAGGATTTCAGCTGAATCCGGGGTCAGTGCAAATTATATTCCACACGGACCAGCACAAGCCAAAAGTAGACGAACAGAGTGGCGTCTGGCGTATCTCACGCTTTGCTTATTTTAGCTAAATGCTATAGATGCTAAAAATCATTTGTAAGAGGATTTGTAATGCTAGCACTCAGTATTTATTATAAAAGTAACCTCTATATTGTATATCTTGTAGTATTGAAGCTTGTCTATTAGCTTGCTTAGCTAGCATGCCAACTAAAACAGCTAGGTAGCTAGCTACTACTCTTTGGTTTGTCCATGTATGTCTTTTCATACAATTGTCAGTGCATTCTGAAACATTACCAAATCATTTGAATGAACATAATTTCTCTCAATCAATTCTAGTTCAGGCTTTCATTAAGAGACATCGTTAGCCTTTTCAGTTTGCAACAAATGGTAATCCAGGTAGCTAATGCACATCCTTTTCATAATTGCACAAACCTTTAATGAACAAATAGTCAAATATACATGCTTGATTGGGAAATTATTATAGCATTCTGTGTACTCTTTGGCTTTACGTTGTTTCTGTCTTGCCAGCAAGCTATAGCTTTCATTTTCTGTAATCTGGTTGTAACTCAGACAAACGGCTAGCCATAAGAACTGCACGGCCCTAAACTAGAGTCACGAAACAAATTTATTAAGGCGGAGTGATATCTGCAATCGTAAACAATAACATTTTCAGTGCGTGACCATTAGACACTCTTGTTGTATTTTATTGGGAAAACACACATTACCAGGAGGAATCACTGGATCAGGAGGCAGATTTTTCTCTCAGTCTTTTCTTTTCACACATCTCAACATACAGGTAACTGCCAAAATAAAGGGAACACCTGAGTAAATAAAGGGTTCTGCTGACTTTGTTATGGTGTTGGGTACATTTTCCTGGCATGGTTTAGGTCCACCCAACCCCTTAGAGGGCAAGGTAAACGCCAATAAATACAAAGCCAGTGATTCTGAGTGATCACTTTCATCCTGTGGTGAAGCATTTCTATCCTGACAATGACAATGCCCCAATCCACAGGGCACGAGTGGTCACTGAATGGTTTTATGAGCATGAAAATGATGTAGACCATTCGCCATGGCCATCTCAGTCACCAGATATCAACCCAATTGAACACTTATGGGATATTCTGGAGCAGCGCCTGAGATATCGTTTTCCACCACCACCACCATCACCAAAAAATAAATTATGGAATTTCTTCTAGAAGAATGGCATGGCATCCCTCCAACAGAGTTCCAGTCATGCATTGAGGCTGTTCTGTTGGCTCATGTTGGCCAAACGCCCTGTTAAGACACTTTATGTTTGTGTTTACTTTTATTTAGCAGTTACCAGTACTTCTTTCCTCAGGCTAGATTCCACTCATTTTTAAGCACTCATCTCCTTTTAGGGGAAGTTGTTTAGCCTTTGCAAACAGGCATAGCTTTGGGGTAATCCTATGGGACTGGTACGTATGGGACTCATGTGAAACGTGATTCTTAACGAGCAGAGAATTTATTTTTGCAGAACTTAACAGTGGAGTAAGATCTTGGGGGTCAGGCAGCTGCTTTCAAAATCAGCCATGCATATGCACCCACCCCCCTTCTAAAACTGCTGCAATTGTCTTTCATTTGCAGATTTAGAGCTGCCCTGGACACAGTTCCTGAAGCTCCTAAGCGCTAACATGCCAGAGGGCTTCCATATTTGGATAACCAACCTTAAAGAAGTGGTAGCTCCACTGTTAGAGCGAGTGATGGAGCTCCTCGATGTGACTGTGTGAGCTGAAAGTACTGTCACAGGTTTTAACCTCTGCCGGCCTGTTTTTGTTTTCGGGGGGGGGGAGTGGGGTTGCTTTTGTAGCACTACATGTGTGCATGTAGAATTTCATTTCTGTGTTGCCTGTGAATATGTTGTAACTCTGGGACATTTAGCTTTGCAATAGATCCTGCCTCAGTCCTATCCACAACTACACAGATAATGATGAGAACTATTGCCTCACCCGTGGTAAACTAAAGACCTGGTTTTAGTGTTCTTTTAGTTGACAGTGTGTTGTTGGCTCTTTGCAAAAGGAGACCTGCTTATTACACTATGATGTGATTTTATCTTTACCTTGGCCTACATTTGATTATTCTTCTGCAGGAAAAAGGAATAGTATGAATCTGAACAGACCTGTTTCATACCTGTGGCTTTGTAAAAATGCTGTTTAGCATTCGTCTGTTTGTTGCAGTTCCCATGACTTGAATCAGAATAACTGAAGCATTTGAGACTGAAAACGCTACCTCAAAATGCCAGTCCTTTCTGAAAAGAAATGTTATTCTGTAGGTGACATATTAAACAAAAGAACACTTGACAAGTTTTACCTGTTTTGTTCAGAATTGGTTTCCTCTGTGTATGTGTGTGTGTTGGGGGGACGGGACGGTAGGGGTTCACAGAATTTGACTGTTGGATCCGCACCAGCGACAAGTCCAGGCCTGTTTGTAGTATAAGAAATGATAGACAATGAATCCATTTATTCATATTACTTGTCACTTATTTTTAAAAGTAGTCAGTAAAAAGTACGATGATATAGATAACATGGCAGATTATTTGTGTGACAAAATTTTATACATGTTTTAAAAATTGCTATGCAGACAGTCAATTTTACTACACTAACTTCTTACTGTCTAACATTTACTTAACGTTACTTAAAGTTTTGTAAACCTTTTAATGTTGAAAGCTAGTAGCTGTTTTCTAACAAAGTATGGCTAAAAGGCCAAGGTGGTGTGTATTGACACTGCCTGTATTTACTTCTGGTGAAAGACAGATGAGATACTGGAATTGAAAATATGTTTCAATTTCAGTGTGTCAATTCCTCATTTCCCTTAAAATATTCTTAATTGAAAATAAAACTAAAGGATTTTGTTTCACTAATATCTCCAAAGCTTATTATTATCTGCTGTTTGCCGTTTTCTGCCTTTGATATGTTTTGGGGTTGATTTAAAGGAAGCTTTATTTCATCTTGTGTATTGGGCTGTGGTATTTGTGGTATTTTTGTGGTATTTTTTTTATCTACCCTTTGTAGATTTTTAAATGAAGGTTCTTGTTTTGCAAAAATACACCTGTCATGTACACTCTGGCTTGCCTCCTTACAATTGTTTTGACTATTCAAACAATTGCTTTAATCTACTGGATCTACAGCCTTTCACAAATACTGAAAATGGAATTCAAATTATGTTGAGAAAGGAGGATGTTTTGCTCTTGCCTGCATAATGAATGAGTAGAATCTTGGCTGGCAAATTCGGTAAGGTACAACAGGAAAATAATGTAGCATATGTGTTTGATTGAGGCCTCGAATATTTGTAGCATTCACGTGCCAGTCACATTTTCAACAACTAGGCCTGGATTCAATCAACAGTCGTCCTTCAATTTGACCTAAAACAAAATGCAATTGTTAGTATTTCTCTTTATATAGACAAGGTTGGTGATAGCTGGGCTTGCAAAAGAGCATTTGTGAAGAAAGAAGAATTTGCTTTTAATTGGGAGTCAAATTTAAGGACAAATTTTGATTTGATCCAGGATCTTGTTTCAAGTAGCTTCATAGGTTTGCAGAACACTTTGTGTAGTTCTGTATAAAATGCTGATTGTACCACTGAGTAGAACAGGGCATTGAACTTGATGCATCGACAGATTCATTGCTGAAATGTTATTGCATTCACTTTAAAAAAGTTAAAATAATAATAATATTAAAGGTATTTTGTTCATTATATAATGACTTCTCCATACACTGATTCTAATTTTAAACATTGTGATCAAATAAATATCTGGGGATGTTCTTTATTTTCTAAATATCATAGTGATGAACTACAGAACAAGGAGTGATTTGAAGTGCTAAATGATCTCTTTAGTTGATTGTTTTAATAGCATTTTGAATTCGGTAATTTTCCAGAAAGACATACCAGAAGACATTACAATACATTTTAAAGTATACAAGTATTTGATATTGAATATTTTCAAAGGAATTGTATTTCAATGTATTGATGTTATAAAACAAGAAAATACATTTACTTTTTACCTTTTTATATGATGTGGAATAAATGGGGGGTGACTTGCAATTTTGAAAAATGTTTTTGCTGGAAAAAATACTTCCACATTTATAATTTAGATTTATGGAAATACGTATTTTCTTTTACTTTGCAAATCTACATTCAGCCATGTGTACTTTAAAATCAGTGTCTCAAATCATGATCATGAAATGTTTTTGAAGTCTGAGTAAGCAGCAATTGCTTCTAGTACTTTATGAAAGCTACATTTGAAAACAGATCACTGGTTTTGAAGTTAGTTTTTAACATTAGCTTCTAATGAGCTTTCAAGACTTCGAAATAAATAAAAAATGTATACAAAATGTATTACCAACACATGTTTGTTCAATAAAGTATTTAAATACTTTAATAAAAATGATTATGCATCCATCATATACTAAATTACTTTGGTATTTTACCGAGGACTGTATCACATCCTACTGTTCAGTATTTCTATACATTACCCTGCAACTTGTGCATCCAAAAGCATGCTGGGATGAAATAAAACAGTTGTATACTGCCATCTTGTGGAGTATTTTTTTGTTTTTTTTGTTTCTATTTTATATTGGCCAGCTTGATAATATAGCATGCAACACTATTTACTACAACTTCTGGAGCTTTTTGCTATTGATAAAAGGGCTGTATAACCAGATTGCTTTTTTTTTTTTACTTTGTAGAGGCTGGATCCATGAACATGACCGGGATTTTGAGTGCAGTTGGAGTGGCAATCGTTGGAGCGGTGTCCAGTTATTTTGCCTACCAGAAGAGGCAGTTGTGCTTCCGGCTTCGAGGGGGTAAGCCCTTCACATAAATATTTGATACACGGCAAAAGTCAGGCCCAGCGAGTGGTGTGACACGTCAGATGCTGACATGACAACATTTCCAAAGCAGTGTTGAACTACGCTCATTTGGACCTCCAGCCCGTATCGTCACATCACAGTTCAGACCCCTTTGCAAGACAGACAGCGTGCGTACCCTACATGGCTAGACCGCTGTCTGCCACAGTGTTCATCTTGGTTGCAGTCTTAATTCAGCCTTTGACTGTCAAACAGACACCTCAAAGTTCACCTCAAACTAGTACTAAAGAATATCAAGCTAACATACTGAGTAGCATTAAAATTGATTATACATGCGTCATATACAGTACATTGCTTGAAAATGCATTCTTAAAAAAAGAAAGTTCAAAGAATGGTTTTATTAGATTACTGTCGATTTTTCATTATTCATTCTTAACAAAGGCTTGGCAGATTCTCAGAACGCGCATGCAAAACATGTTATTTTAAACATACACTTTCATGAAAAACATGAAACTTTCATGTTGAAACTCTTGAAACTCTTGCCATAGCATGCATTGTAGTTGTGCACATCAATTCTAATCCTAACCCATCTATAAAGCCAGATGTCAAGCACAATTCTACCTCTTTGAGACTGAGTGAATAGCTTTCATCTAACTTCGCAAACTGCCTATCACCCATGACTGTCCAGTAGCTAGCAATGCAGTATTAGCAAGTACAGTATTCTGTGTCACACAGACAATGCCATGTGCTTGTAGATGCATGGTTTCAGAGTGGATGGTCCTCTAATGCAACAACACCCAAGACACACCCTATTTTTGACTATTCATACTCAGAGAGAGATCTCGACTGATTTCTCATTTACAAGCATCAATTGAACAGAAATGGGGCTCGATTTCGCTCTTTAACTACGAAGAGGTTGTGGCTGTATTGTAAAGGTGATCAATCTGTTTCAACATCAGTTACAGTTAAAACACCAAACTGTACCTTTTGGGTTGAATTACAGTAATATTGCAAGGAAAAATGGACAGTATTATACACTACTACATATTATAAACAAGTATATGACTTGTTAAAAATTAAACCCTAGTGTTATGAAAAGTATACATGTACATCCCAGTGCCACCAGCGGTACCTGATCAGTTCTTCATGGGTATGTTCTTTATTATCGTTTCCCCCAGGTAATCAGATGAATGCCAACCAAGGTCGATATGGGGCTCGCTCTGGTCACCCGGGTACCCGCGCAGGGCAGCGCTCAGGTGGCGGAGGTAGGCCTTTTCATTTCTCCCTTACTTCTTTAACAGCAGCGGCTTGTCTTCAATGTTGACTTGGCAACCGGGTCACACATGTTCTCTGATGTGACCCATTTTAACGACGCAATACAATACAAGCACATGGCACTAGCACACATGCGTGGCGTACCTGACGAGTGATGCACTTCGACATTGTAGCATCAAGTGGCTGTTCATCTAGTCAAGCTGAATGCACTTTCTGTAAGTCGCTTTGGATAAAAACGTCTGCTAAATGATTTTTGGTGTTCGTTAAAATGCTTGTGACCGTTTGCATTGAGGCCTTCTCCTTGTATTTTGTCTCATTCCAGTTCTCAGTAATCTCCTCAGGATGGTGTAACGGCTGCCAAATGAAGTGCTGAAGTGTTGAGCTCCACGCGAACAATATCCTCTGATCTGCTGGTAACAGAACAGTAACAGTGGAGCAGAAATTCCAGGTTGGAGCCAAGCAAATTTTGTTCCATGAGTTCATTCCTTCTGTGTTTTAGTTCTTTGCTTGTACATATCACAAATGAAAGCCTCAGTAAGGGGTTTTGTGTACAGAAAATGTATCTGTTAAAAACTTGTAACCTTTTTTTCTCTCTTTAGCATTATGGTAAAAATATTTTATTTTTTAAAGAAAATATATTTAATTTGTGAGAGAACAGCCCAAACAGCAAAAGTGCCACCTTTCTGAATACAAATTAAACACCTGAAGTGTGTGTGTGAATGTATGCATTTCACAGGGTTAACTTGGGAGCAGCTATGGATGTTTGTAACATCAGCCTTGAATTTGCACCTTCATGAAATGGATTTTGTTCCGGAAATTCTATGTTCAGAATTATGAGGGATTTTTGACATTTATTTTGCTGTATGTTCACTAAGGAGTGCCTGCCTATGGTTATGTCATGCCCTGTTCTGTTGGACTCTTCTTGGACGGGATTGGATGAATTCAGCCATTTTTCAAGTGGGAGTGAATGGCTTATGTTAATGTTAAGGGTTGCGCTTTATTAGTTTTACTTTTTGAGTAAAAATGTCTAACTGACAGGACCATAAAAGTACGATATGTGACCCTTAATATCCCACAAAATGGGATATTAAGGGTATATTTATTTTACTACTCATTCTTATAACATGTAAACTCTGTTTTTATATAATGTAAATAATTATGACAAATATGTACAGTATAACATCCATTGCTGGTGTGTGCTCATTTTCTATTAAAAAGGCCTAACTTTATAAGCTAATAGCACAAATGGCTGTCTATAAGACATATTGTTGATTGGTTCGCTATAATAGTTACATATCTTATGTCCACAACAATTTTTTTCCTGCAAGAACCTAAAGCCCAACCCAACACTAATCCACACCACAATTAGAAAAACTGTTTCATTAACCATAGATAGATAATTGAACAAATTATTTGATTGTTAATTTCTTTCTTTGATCAGTCTTTACGGATGATCTTTATTACCAATAAAATTGTCTTTCTAAAATGGCCATTTCTCTTTTGTCACAGAATCATGCTCAATACAGTGTCCTTTAAGCTTCTTCAATTAAAGTGAATCAATGTGCTTACTTGACTAATTCGCTTGTTACTGTTCCCAATGGATGAATTTACAGACTTAATGCCTCGGACTCTCCCATCTAACACACATACAGGAAAAGTCTGAGTCTGCTACAAAGATCTGTTTGTTTTCATCCTTCATCGAAAACTAACCATGTTTTTACTCATGTGGTATTTGTTATTCAAGAATGTCATAAAACACTGATACAAATGTAAAAAAAAATATTTTAACAATGTAGGTCTCAAAATGTAAACTCAAATCATGAATATAACAAATTAATGTGCGCCTTGTTTTCCCTCTCTGATTTGCGCGCCAACTTTTCCGCACCTCCCGCACCTTCTTTTGAGAAGCGCTCCTGGCGCAGCGTGCAAAACTGTCATTAAACGAGTTCCAAATAAACATTCTGTTTTTAAAAAAACTGTCAAAAAAGGTGTTGCTCCATTACCATCAAAGCTTCTTCCTTCCTAGTAAGACAGTGATGTCATACGTAAAAATGTAAGGGCTATTCTATTGGAGCAAAATAAATTGTGGTTTCTTAACACAATAGGAAATTAACCTTATCAGTAATACAAACACAAATGTACAGAAATACTGTAACACAATAACTGACTTTTAAACGTTTTTTTCTTTTAAACTTTTCATGACTCTTACATTCCAGCCCCTAATTGCCTAGGCACATAAAGCATAGCGTTTACTCAAATATACTTAAGAGTCATAAACTAGTAAGTTCAACATATTTACACTAGAAATGTTTGCTTTTTTATCCTTTTTCTCAGGAACCTTTCACACTGATTATTGTAGCAGGCAGAGCTTCATTAAATGATTAAAAGAATGTCCCTGGGCGTGAAGTTCCTGTGACACTGGGAGAGGTGGAAGGAGGAGTAGAGAGGGCTGCGCCTCCCTTTTGGCTGCTGTCAGGTGTTCCTGTTCCCTCCCACAGCCTGGAGAGGACTACAGGACCTTGAACAGCAGCGGCCTCACTTACAGGCAGGCTCACCTGAGGTTAATGAGCAATCAACTCAGCTGTGAGCCACTGCCTTTGTTAGGCCTCTATAAAAGCACAGCCTGCCATGCCTGAGGGAGGTTTTTGGGCATGGAGGAAGAGATCCTAGGTTACCCTTATAAATAGTTTTTAGTTTAACTTTGTTTTATTTGTTTGTAAAAAGAAAATACATTTGGAATTGGACCTCTGTTTTTAGTTGGTTTTTCATCCACTCACCACCTGGCATGGTGCCCACCTCTGCCACCTTTCTACAGTTCCTTTTTACTTTGGGCTATTTTTGACGCTCTCGTAGGAGAGGTAAATATTCTCTTGTCCATCTGGTCCAGAATAGGTCTGACATATACTGGACTTGTCTCCACTTATGACGTGCATACATATCTTCCTTACTGACAACTCATGGGGGCATGACTGGCTGTGATCCCAAGGTCATTGTGATAATCAGATATCTTACTTATCGATTGTTTATTAACGATAGCATCGACCTCACACAGAATGGTTTGAAGTCCCTCGTCGTCAAGCATTTGTAACTTCAGCACAGTAGTGCTATCCGTCCAGAAGACGGAAGCTTCCAATGGGAGCTGTAATTCTCTCCGCATCACCTTGTCAACATTAACTGCAACAACCGCTGGTGTCAACTGCGCCACCCTGGATTTCCCCATGAGGAAGAAACAATGTTTCTGCCCTTGTTCATTTGTCAGTAAGAGGTAGGTAGCCATCCTCACTGGTATCCGAAAAATGATGTAGTTCAGCTTTCCTTGTTACTCTCGTGACATCTGTCTTTTCCTCACAGCTGCACTCTGAGAAGTCGGAGTTGAACTGTTGTATCAACAACTCTTCAATGTTTGCGATAGAGATGGTTAACTGTGACACTTTGTTGTCCCTCCTTGGTTGACTGGTTGCCATCCTCTCTCCTAATTAGTCCACTGCCTACCCATCCAAGGCCGTTTATCACCCACCATGGCTCCATAGTTTTGTGTGCATTGGTCCAATTAATAGGCTGATTTCTGATTCAATGTACGGGAGATGCACTTTCCTCAAGCAAGGCCATCTCTTCACATCCTTCTGCAGAACCATGTTCTCTCTTTTAACAGGAAGCTCTCTCTGTGTGAAAACATTAGGTACATCTATGAAGTCCTTCTGCTCAAGTCCACACATTTCCAGATCTGACAGGATGCATCTTTGCACAGAATTCTCCTGATCCTACTGCCTACCTGCTCAATACTTCTTGTATATGTATCCCTGCCTACTCATTAAAAAAAAAAAAAATAATAATTACTAACCTTTTCCTTCCCAGTGTTACAGGTATGGTGTGCAGCTGCCTACAACAATGTCTATCGCTGTATTACGGCATTGATCTCTTGCGTGAACTATGATAGATTGCATCTATTAATGGACATCTCTTAGTCGCTCTGGATAAGAGCATTTGCTAAATGCTTAAAATGTAAATGTAATCCATAGTGTGTAATAGGATTTCAGTCAGAGTGTTTCTGTGCAGAACCTTGCTGAACTGCCTGGATCCATGAAGGCACAAGTCTCCATGGTCTTCTCACACCTCTTAGACTTGATCTTCACAGGTATGATGGCAAGAATACAATCACCATCACTGACCCCAGTAGATCCACAAGTCTCTCAGTCTAGCGACACCAGAGCACTTGGGACAACCTTCTCTTCAGTGCTGTTTTCTTCACTCTTCTTAAAGGCTTGTTCATCTTTATGGATATGAAGCAGACTGGGATGTTTCTCTCTTTCCTTACACTCTCAGCATGTTCTTCTTTCCTTACAGTTGTTACTCAGGTGCTCCTGGGAAAGACATCCAAAACATAGACTATTGGACTTCAGAAAAATCGATTCTGTCTTTATGTGGCTGTGCTTTGGTGTCACTGCAGAAATCCAAAGTGTGATTCTTCTGGCAGAAAAATGGCTTCTGAAAAGCATTACCGGACTTACTTGTGATTAGGGATGCACCAATATGAAAATTCTGGACCGATTCAGATTGTTCAAATAACACAATCGGCTGATACTAATACAGATACCGATATTTTGTTATTCATTGTCAAATGACAGCGTGCATTAGAGCTGGACAATTTTTCAGGCTGAATTTTACACCGTTATTGTTATTTAAATGATCAACCGCAGAAAAATTTACAAATGTCGATGATTGCGGTTAGGCTATAACATTGTTGCATGGATGAGAATAGTTCCTGCATTCATATCAAGTCAGCCTTGATATGAAGTGCAACCAGACTGTAGTGAAGCCAGAGGGAAGCATCACCAAAGTGCCAAATTCGGAGCTAGGGAAACATGGAGTGAAATTGTTCAGTTAGTAAACCCGCTAACTAGGGTAGGCCCAGACAAAACGTAACAACAAGATTGAAGACAAACCAAGTTTAGTCCCTAAAAAAGGCTGCACATCAGTTGCGTGGGGTTACTTTGGTTAGAAATAAGCTGACAAAGAGCAGAAATGAGGAGTGTTCTGCAAGTACTGTGACAAAGCGGTCCCAGCGGCAGACGGGAATATATCTAATCTATTTCATGTAAGGACATGTAAGGAAGCTTGGAGATCCTCATAGTCGTAGGATTGTCCATCTCTTCCATGTATTCAACATCCTCCATGGTTTTGTGGCATCCTATGAGAAAAAGTCTGTTAAAGTCTGTGTAAGGGTTCAACCATTGATACAAAAGGAAGAAAGTGCAGATGATGCCAAACCAGTCTGTGGAAGGTGTTGGTCCTGGCAACGGTAGGGGAGCAAGGTTACCTGTTTTGCCACAGGACTCCTGTGGATGACTCTGGGACAATTGGACTTTGTGTGGCCAGGTTTGGCAATCTCACAGTTTGCGAGAGAGTGTGAATTGTTGGCCAGGAATGCTAGTCCCAGATGTCTTAATTTATCTATGAATGTTAATTGGTGTGGATGTCAAGTGAATAATTCACTTGACAGATTGTGTTTGTGCATGGGTGTGTTTATGTGTGTGAATGGTGTAGCCACGGATTTCCACCTGAGCCAATTTAGCTTATTTCAGTGTAGGTGTGTGGCTACCAAGGATGAGTGTGAAGTTGAGTATGAGTGAGTGAGTCTCGTGGTATGTGTGGGGTGACTGTGTAGAGTGCTTCCGTATGTGTGAGGAGCCACTGTGAGTCTTGTACCTGTTAGTGAGTGAAAGTATGTGTGGGGTGACTGTGTAGAGTGCTTCCTATGTACCTGTTTAGAGAGAGCCACTGTCTCCACTCCCTGTCTCCTGCTGCTCTGTTCACATCCGGGGATTGTCACGTGGCATGTGACACAGTCCCTTTTTATTGGAAAGCTGATGAACAAGCAAGTTTTTACTGCTGAAGACACAACAAATTAGTTGTACCAGAGACATTGCAAAGCCCCTTGCTGTTTCTACTGTTGAAGGATGGGCTGACAGCAACGAAACTGGCCCTGCAATACATTAATGCCCATTGAGGGGGCCCTCAAAGACAGCTTCTAGAAATATCAGGGACAGCAAAGACAGTCAGGACACTGGCAGTAATGCTGTTTGGGAAGGGAGAAGGTAAGGACAGTAATGCTACAGCTAGCAAGGGATTGGTTTGTTTCTACTGCCAACAGCCAGGAGACAAGACCTCCGTTTGTCCGGTGCACAAACCTAAGTTGACTGGGTTCTGTTATGTACCAAGGGAGGGAGACACCCTTGAATGGGAAATGGCTGCGGATGAATCCGTTTGTTGCCAGGTAACTGCCTGCTCCAAATACAGTTTTTAGCTGCAAGACTTTAATTTTGGAAGTTTAATTTTAAGTTTCATCAGCTCTCCTGTGGATTTTATAATTTGAGAGACTCCAACCCCATGGTTTTCCTTTTCTCCTCCTATCAAGGAAACAAAATTATGGTAAGGAATTTGATGATGGCTTCCTCTCTTATCTCCTGCTTGGAGTGTAATATTTTTAACATTACTTCTGACACCAAGTTTGACATAACTGGTATTTGTAGCAAGTGTCGGCTTAATTTCGAATTGGCGCAGAAAATTGTTGAGCTCGAGGACCGTGCCTAGACGCTTTGCCAGATACAGGAGGGATAGAGTTAGAGTCTTTTTGTCACAGGGGTGACCAGCACTCCCACATAATACCTTCGTACTCTCCTCTTATTTATTTATTTATTTTTGACTTAGTCACTTTTGGTTACGTGTGTGAACATTATTAAATAATTTGGTGGGAGATCCGATTTGTATTATTTGAGTTGAGGTGTTGGAGTGAGTGTGTGTTTGTGCGGTGATTTTCCACATTTTATTTTGCAGTGTTTTCACAAGGCTAAGTATTATTTTAACATTTGGAGGTGTGTTGTTTCCCAGTGGGACTGATTTAGGACAGACCCATTTCTCTTCGTGAGGTAGCCAGCTGTGTGGCGCAGTTAATTCGCTTTCTAACTTTGAATTCAAATTGAATCAGATGATAGACTGTCCCCTTCATTGATAATTGAAAGGGTTGAGTGGTACACCTAATTAGGATTTTTAGTGATGGGATTGGCTAAATTTTGGAGAGAGTTCTTGCGGTAGTGGATCTTTTTCCCTTTTAAAGAGGCAAGTGAATGGCAAGTGAGCGCAATACGAGTGACTGAGGGAACGAACGAACGGTGGCAAGCGAGCTGAGCAGACCACAAGATTGAACAAGCTAACATGGACCTGTGTGACCTTGACGAGCGTGTGAGCTGAACATGTAAACTGAGGACTGATTTTCCCAAGCAAGTGCCGGCGAGTGGTTTGTGCAGCCTAGTGCACCTGGCTGATGAGCATGGGGGAAATGCAAGTGTGTTTTCCCCCTCACAAGCTAAGTGACTTGTTTTAATGTGCTCCTGCTGCCTGCTTCTGCTTATAGTTTTTCCCGTTTCCCGAAACTTTGATGGTTTCATTAATTTTTTTAACTAGTGTTTTCCTCGCGCTCAAGGGGAGGCTATTTTAACTCTGGACACCCCGTTTGCATCTATGTGAATTGGAGACTTTTTATGAATATACTAGGTCATCGAGTGCCTTGCTGACCGAATAGGTAACTCGAAATGGCATTGTTTTTTCTTTTTTTTCTTTGGTTAAGTTTGCCCTCTTTAATTGCAGCTTCTGATGGTTGCAGCCTAACAAATAATATAGGCCCTTGTTTATTTTCCTTTTCTCTCTTTATTAGCCTATTTGTCTCTAGCTTCCATTAGTGCTTTTTAAATTGGCATCCTTGACTAGGTCAACCTCATGTTGTGTAGAGGTATAACCGCTGGGATCTATTAGTGTGAGGGTGGACGGTGATAGGTGCCACTCGCAGAACCCCGGGGGATCAATAAGTTAAACTGTACTGCCCTACAGTCTAACCACTAGCTCTGATAATCAGAGAAATACGGAAGGTACGAACAATAAGGAGAAACTGAAAATATCACCCAACGGGTGACTAAGTGTCATTCTGACACAAACAAAAGAACTGAAGAAAACTCAGCAGAGTTAATAAGGTAAGGGTAGCGAAAACACCCGACACTCAAAATACCTTATAATATATAATCAGTAAACTAAACACACGGTGGTAAAAATACGTCCACCGGATTACTCAATGGTAATAGAAAACAAACAACAAAAACCAGAGACACCGAGTGTCCGAAAACGAGAAAGGCTAGTAGAGCCAAAAGAACGAGAATATAACCCAAACACAGTCGAACCGACTGCACGAAAGAAACCAAACAGAAGCTCCTATAAGAGAGCAAGGTTCCTATATCAGGTAATATAAAGGAGTTCTATTTTTCGAGAAGGTTTTGAACAGAGATAGTCTTTTCTACCGTAAGTCTTTGTGTTGCGTCTTGAAAAAGACACAACTACCTTACCGGCTAAATCGCAAAGATGGCTTACGATTTCGCACCGATCAAACACCAGGTGCGAATTTAAATAGGAGGGTGATTACCAATTGACCCCACCTGTGCACCTCCCACAAGGAAGGCGCAACACCGCCACCCGGCGGTGAGTCTGGGGAACAACCATGACAATTAGGCTGTTAAGGTCCCACTAGTATAGCTACTAGCACTATTCGCTGTTTGATACAGCTGCAAACATTTAATAGCCTAGCCTAGTGAGGGTTTCCAGCAGTGTGCATTTGTTTTATTCATTATTATAAGGTGCCATTTATTTATTTTTAGAGACACACCCCTGTCCCCCCCCATTGCAGTCCCTTGTTTGGTAGATACCCCTGTTTCCTACTGGTGCCTTGTACTGGCAGGTTTGGCCTGTCCCTCCCTAATCAGGTGTTTAGGCGTTGCCTCCTTTTGGAAATGCTTGTAGAAATAGAAAGCTATTTGAGCCCACTGCCCGTCATGACAACTGTCTACATAATCTAATTTATATTAAAACTTCTTAGCCTGCTGTAAGTGTTGCCTGTAATAAGACATCTCTTAAATGTGGATTGTTCAATGTTAGATCATTTTCCCCCAAGGTGGTTCTTGGGAACAAACTAATCACTGACTCTAGATTTGACCTGGTTAGCTTAACTGAAATCTGGCTTAGGCCTGAAGAATACAGTGCACTTAATGAGGCATCTCCTGATGGTTATGCTAGTTGTCAAGCACCCCATCTGTCCGGTAGAGGGGACGGTGTTGCTGTGATTTATGCGACAAAATTTAGTTTTACACCTAAATGTGGGGATAGGTCCTCCTCTTTTGAAGCACTTATGCTTTCTGGACAGCCAAAAGACAGTTACCCCAGTGCAATCCTTCCTTTTAGTAACTATTTATAGAGCACCTGGACCTTATAGTTGGCAGAGTTATCAAGCTTGACAACTATAGCAGATAAGGTTGTGATCAATTTCAACATATACAGTGAGCACCATAATTCATTGGACAGTGACACATTTTTTGTTATTTTGGTTCTGTACTCTAGCACTTGAGTTTGAAAGGGAGGTTGAAGTGCAGACTGTCAGCTTTAATTTGAGGGTATTTTCATCCATATTGGATGAACCGTTTAGAAATTATAGAACCTTTTGTACATGGTCCCCCCATTTTAAGGCACTACAAGTATTTGTTGAATTGGCTTCACAGATGTGTTTCGTTAGGCAGGTGTATTAATTTGTGTCATTAGTGAATGCAGAATAGAGCTGTTGATGTCTAGTCTTGATTCTAGACATCTAGATTTACAATTGCCTTTGGAGATTGTTGTTGGGGTGTGACAACATGAGGAAGACAGCAGTGTTGATGCAAATGAAGCTGGCCGTCATAAGGCTCAGGAATGAAAATCAATCAATCAGGAACATTGAAAAAAACCCTGGGCATGCCCAAGTCAACAGTTTGGTTCATCATTAACAAGAAAAAAACAACTGGTGAACTCAATCATGTCAAAAGATCCGGTAGACCGAGGAAGACCACTGTAGTGGATGACCGGAGAATAGTCTCTATGGTGAAGAAAACCCCCCTGATAACGGGCCAACAGATCAAAAACACTCTCCTGGATGCAGGTGTAGATGTGTCAAAGTCTACCATATGTAGAAGACTACACCAGCAGGACTACAGAGGGTACACTACAAGATGCAAACCACTGATAAGTCTGAAGAACAGAAAGGGGAGATTAGGGAACAGTTAGCTAAAAAGCACCTAAAGTTCTGGAACAAAATCTTGTGGACAGATGAGACAAAGATTAATGTAATGGAGTAATGGAAAGAGGAAAGTGTGGAGAAAAAAAGGAAATGCACATGATCCAAAGCATACCACCTCATCCGTGAAACATGGTGGAGGGGGTGTTATGGCTTGGGCCTGTATGGCTGCCAGTGGAATGGGCTCAATGGACAGATGTAGAACAATTAATTCTGAAGTCTACAGAAATATTTTAAATATTTACTTCATCATGCCAGAAGACAATGACCTGAAAAATACTGCTAGAGCAACGAGGGGGTTTTTGATGGCCAAACAGTGCAAAATCCTTGACTGGCCAAGTCAATCACCGGATCTGAATCCAATTGAACATGCATTTTACATGCTGAAGAGGAGGCTGAAGGCAAAAAGTCCCTGAAACAAGCAGGAACTGAAGATGGCTGCAGTACAGGCCTGGCAGAGCATCACCAGGGAAGATACCCAGCATCTGGTGATGTCTATGCATCGCAGACTTCACGCAGTCATTGCTTGCAAAGAATATGTGACCAAATATGACAAATAATTACTTTATTCTACATTAAGTTAAACATTCCAATGAATTATGGTGCCTGAAAATGGGGGGGGGGACTATGTACAAAACGTTCTATAATTTCTAAATGGTTCATCCGATATGGATAAAAATACCCTCAAATTAAAGCTGACAGTCTGCACTTCTGTATCCTTTCAATCTCAAAGTACTAGAGTACAGAACCAAAATAACAAAAAATGTGTCACTGTACAATGAATTATGATACTCATTGTATATGGATAATGATAATGACTATCGAGGATTAGCTTTTGCAGCTATTATTGACTCTGTTGTTTTAATTCAAATGTGTGTCTGAACCCAACCCACTGCCACAACCATACCTTACATTTAGTGTTATCCTATGGTATTGATGCCGAGAATATTATTCTGTCTCTTCATAATCCTGTACCACCATTTGACAAAGCTTGTGGACTGGGACAAATGGCTACCGTTTCTGCTTTTTGCCTACAGGGTACCACAGGCATCCACTGGGCTTTCTCCGTTTGAGCTGGGTTATGGGTGGGCCCTTCAGGGCCCTCTGGCCTGCTGAAGAAGAGCTGGGAGGCATCTATGACTAGGACCTCAGAAAAGGGCATCATGCCATATGTGTTGCGAATGAGGAATCGCCTGGAGAGACAGAGAGGAGGCTATGGAGAACCTTCAGGTAGCCCAGCAGGCCCAGAAGTGATGGTACAATCTGTATACATGGCACTGAGAGCACCAGCCAGGACAGAAGGTCCTGCTACTCCTACCATCCACCACCAGCAAGCTCCTAGAAAAGTGGCAAGGGCCCTACACCATCACCCACAAGATGGGTCCTGTCACATATGAGGTGCACTATCCAGACAAGGGTGAGGAGAAACAGACCTATCACTTCAATCTCATCAAAGAGTGGAAGGAGCGAAAACCCACAGTGGGGACAGCACTTATGGTGCAGAAAGTGGAGATGGAGGGTGACCTGGGAACAACAGATCTCAATGAATTTGGATCGTCTGAGGGGAGAGCAGGACACTGAGTTGTAGCAAGCCTTTGGTGGGTTCCCTGCACTGTTCTAGCCAGATGAGACCCATGTGCTGAAGCACACCATTCACCTGAAGGACCCTACTCCAATCCAACAGTGTCCGGGGTGCCAGAGAGAGTGGTGTAAGCCTTGAAAACAGAAATTGAAACCACAAAGGACCTGGGTGTGATTGGGCTATGGGGCGTGGTGCAGCCCCATTGTCATCATCCCAAAGAAGGACAAATCCCTCAGGATCTGCATGGATTTCCGTAAGCTGAATGCGATCTCACGGTTTGATGTCTACCCAATGCCCCACATTGATGATTTGTTGGAGAGGATTGGAACGGCTAACTTCACCACCCTGGACCTCTGCAAGCGGTATTAGCAGGTCCCCCTGGATGCAAAGTCCAGGAAATACGCCGCCTTCAGAACTCCACTTTGAGTTTCATGGGATGCCTGCAACCTTTCAGCTTCTGGACAGAGTGCTTCAGGGCTGTGAAATTTATTTTAAACTTTTCATGACTCACAGTATTCCTTGGCCGTAATTCTACCATGCAGAGTTATAATTGGACCCATTGACTTGCAGGAGACACAAGAACATAAGAACACCTCCCCCGCTTATGACCGGAATTCATACTTACCCCACCTTACCCTCCCCTACCCACTTACATAATTTTACTACTATCATTATATTTATTTATTTATTGCTAATCAATTTGGTACTGAAAGATATATGATATTGAGCGTTTTTGCACAGATGTCTGTACTGTTTTCCTTGTCCACTATTGGTTTATTGGTTTGTTGTTGTTGTTTGATGGTTTTATGTTTTACTATGCTGGCTTCATAATTGCCCTTCAGGGATAAATAACGTTTTTAAAAATTTTTACATTTTGAATTTGATAAGAATACATGACAATTATGGGCCATTCAGCCCATCTAGGCTCATCATGTCCTAATCTAAAGAGTATCTAGTACTGCATCTAGCCTGGACTTGAGTATCTTAAGTGTTTCTGCCTCTACTACCTGACCTGGCAAGCTGATCCAGGCATTGACAACTCTCTGTGTAAAGAAGTTGCCCTTCTTTGAACTCTTTCAAGAGCTTCTATATCTTTCTTGTAGTGTGGTGCCCAGAACTGCACACGGTACTCTAAGTGAGGTCTGAAAAAGGCATTATATAACATTAATATAACCTCCTTTGATTTATACTCAATACTTTTTGCTACGTATCCCAGCATCTTGTTGGCATTTTTCACTGCTGTAGCACACTGCTTTGATGCAGATAGGAATTGTAGTTCAAAGTCCTTTTCAAATTGAACACCTACTAACCTTTCTCCTCCAATAAAATACTCCTGTCTTATGTTTTTATTCCCCACATGCATAACTTTACATTTAGCAATATTGAATGTAATTTGCCATGTATCTGCCCATTCTTGGATTTTGTTTAAATCATCTTGGATGACTGTTTGCCAAACCCCCAAGTTTAGTATCATCTGCAAATTTAACTATTTTGCTACTAACGTCCATAACAAGGTCATTTATGTAAATAAGGAAGAGCAGAGGTCCCAGCACCGATCCCTGTGGGACACCACTGCCCACAGCACCATGGTCAATTGCGGCCCCACCTACTGTTACCGTTTGTATTCGCCCTTGCAGCCAATTATGAACCCACTCTGAAACAACTCCTGCAATTCCTATTGAATTCATTTTAACAATGAGCCTCTCATGTGGTACCTTGTCAAATGCTTTCTGAAAGTTCAAATATATAATAACATAGGCCTGGCTCAGGTCAACACACTTTGTAGCCTCTTCAAAAAAAGGAGGTTTGTTAGGCATGACCTCCCTTTGAGAAAACCATGTTGGGTCTCCCTTAAAATACTATTATTTTTCAAGAATGATTCCAACTGGTCCCTAATAATACATTCCAGTATTTTACATGCGATGCAAGTTAAACTGACAGGCCTATAGTTCCCTGGGTCAGTACAGTCCCCCTTATATATTGGAATTATACTACCCTGCTTCCAGTCATCTGGTATTTCTCCAGTGATTATGGATTGCGTCAAAATATCTGTCAATGGTTTATATATAATTTCCCTAAGTTCTTTGAGTACTCTGGGATATATGCCATCAGGGACTGCTGCCTTACTTGTCTTAGGTTTTTGTAGTTTTTGTAGTACTTCTACATCCCTTATCTCAAAGTCCTCCAAAACATTCTGTACATTGGCTATACATTTAGGCATATTTATAACCTCTTCTCTAGTAAAGCTCTCAACAAAGTAACTGTTTAGTGAGTTAGCAATATCCTTATTATTAGAATAAGTTCCTTCCTTATTCTTAATGCACTTAACCTCATCATTAGCTTTCCTTTTTGTACTATCCATCCATCCATTATCTAAGCCGCTTATTCCGTCAGGGTCGCGGGGGGGGGCTGGAGCCTATCCCAGCATGCGTTCCGGGCGAGAGGCAGGAATACACCCTGGACAGTTCGCCAATCCATCGCAGGGCACACACACCATTCACTCACACACTCATACCTACGGGCAATTTAGACTCTCCAATTAGCCTAACGTGCATGTCTTTGGACTGTGGGAGGAAACCGGAGTACCCGGAGGAAACCCACACGGACACGGGGAGAACATGCAAACTCCGCACAGAAAGGCCCCCGGCCTGGATTCGAACCCAAGACCTTCTTGCTGTGAGGCGACAGTGCTATCCACTGCACCACCGTGCCGCCCTTTTTGTACTACAATATTGAAAAAACTTCTTAGGATTACTTTTCGCATCTTGGGATTTTTAATTTGTTTTAATCAAACCGCCTTTTAACTGCTCTTATTTCCTTCTTAGTGTGCGCATTATAATAATCTAACTGAGTTTTATATACTCTGTACAGTGACTTATTTTGCCCCAAAATCCTTCATAAATATTTAGTCATCCACTGTGGAGACAGTTTTTTCATCCTATTTTTCCTTACTTTTGGGATGAATTTACACTGTACATCTACTATAACCCTTTTAAATGTAGTCCATTTTTCATTCAGTTCTGCAATCTAGAAGTTTTAACCCAATCTATATTACTTAAATTCTCTCTCATTTTATTAAAGTCAGCTTGTCTGAAATGATAAATTCTAGAGTTAGAGCGGGCTGTCTTAACTTGCCAAAACATTGTTGTAAGAAAAATGTCAAACTAAAAAAAGAATTAAAATAACACCTTCCCATACCAATAAACAGTAGGCCCATTCACAGTGTTCTAAAATGCACATACAACTATTGTTCCTAGCTTTGATTCACAGACATTAAAACAGGAGAGACACTGTAGTAATTGTACATGTATATATTACACACACAGAAAGTTGTGGCATTTCTAGATTCTACTCTAAGAGAAAAGAGAGTGAACACACTTACCGTCGCTCCGTGCCATGGCACGTCACATCAAAACCAATTACATTGCGCACTGCGAAAAGACCCAGTTGCTTTGCCTTGTCAATCTCTACAGATGAGGCGATTTTCAAGGCCCATCTCTTCACCCCTCATGTCTCCTTTGAGAAAGTGGGTTGATGTCAAGGCCTGCCTACACCCTAGAGATGCGGTCGTATACAATACCAACACATCCAGGACCAGAAACCGTGGCAAAATAAAAATAAAAATCGAAACTAAATATTTGGATTCAAGCTACAAAGCTAAAAAAGCCATTCCCCAATACAAAAAGGGTATGGACATCCCTGTACTAAGTACTATACTTTCAATGTTTATTGTTAGTCCATCAATTCCTAAAACTAGCCTACCGGTTATGAATGATATTGCCACAGGGTGGCGCTGTTTCCTCACAATACACATTGTCATCATTTTGCTGTATGGCTTTTTTGCGGCTTTTAGTTCTACGGTCTTAGGGTCATATCTCTTTAAGGACATTCTATTATGAGAATTCTATTATGGTCAATGTCTCAAGGGTATGTTACTGAAACTGTATTTTCTGTGGTGCTTCAGTGTATTTATTGAGAATGGTTTTCTTTACTTTGGTCCTTGCCTATTTCAGTCTTATATACGGGTAATGTTGCTTTGAAAGGCTGAATGCAACAGAGTAACTACCACCTAAAATGTCCTTCAAAAGTGAGGAGAGTTTCATTTCAATTCCTGTATCAAATATCTGTCTGGATCTAAACACTGGCCGCCAAAGGCCACACAAACAATGTGGAAGTACAGTCTTAATATTTTTGCGTCAGATATCAGTCATATCAGTACAAGGGGTTCTTTGGATTTTTTATTTCCCAAAAAAATCCTTGCTCAATAAAATGAATTATTCGCTTGATATAGAGAAGTTCTTAAAATCCCTTTGCCCTTGAAAGGGAAAGTCATTGTAGTTTTACACACAAAAAACCCCAACTCAAAACAGTAGGATACTGTAACAATGAGAAGTCACAATTAAACTCTTGAAAGCATCAAGTGATAACGGAGATTGAAAGAAGTTGCTGAAGCAGCAGTTTTCCCTTTGGGCAGCTAGTGTTTCCTGCAGCCATGAAATCCACACCAAAGTTGTTCTGAGTTCCAGAAAGAGGCACTAGGCTGTGAACTGACTGTGAATATGATACTTCAGAGAAGGCTACCACAGGAAGAATGGTACGGTGGGTTTTTTCCCCAGTCCTTTGAAAAAAGTTAGTGATTCTACAAGGTTGTTCAAAATAAAATAGACAAATAAATACAGTAACTGTTGTCATATAAAACATAAGTTTGCCATTTTAGTTCTCTTAGCAGAGTATGTGTAATGAGGGGGACATCCTTTGCAGCATAAGTCTTTAAATCAGGGTTCCTCAAATCAGGGTCCTTGTGTGACCTAACCTAAAGGATATCAATGATCTTGAAAGTTTCTGCATGGAAGAATGGTGCAAGATCCCTCCAAACGTATCCCCCAACCTTATTAAAAATGATAGAAACAGCCATTATCCAGGGTTACCAATAATTGTGAAGCAATTTTTTTTTGGAAAGAAATATACCAATTTGAAAAATGTGTCATTTTGGTTGATTCCATTGAATCATTAAGTTAAATATTTTCCACAAGTTGGAAAATTACAATATGGTACCTCTATAGTCTTTTGTTTTATTGCTCATTTTCATCAAGGGTGGCAATAATTCTGGACCTGACTGTTGAGGGATAACAAAAATAATATAGCCTAATATGGAATCAAATGATCCTATGCTGAGTCTAGATCCTTCCAAGACACACAGAGAATGGGCTTATCACATTAAAAGCACATGTCAAAACACAGAGCACAGCTGCATCACAGTGCAAGATGTCACCACAAAGTTCTGCAGGCACAGCCCTGTCACGGTGACGGACGACAGAAGCCATGTCACACCACAAACAGCTGTCAAGTCACAACGTGTGAGGCTTTCCATAGCATTGATCCGACTCTTCACAACTCAACAAAACCTCCTGACGGATCTTATTCCGCCTTCTCAAATGAAATGTAGAGAGGCAACAATACCATGACCCTTTTAAAATGGACCATATGCACAACACACATTATAATAATAACAACACATTGACACATTATAATAACACACATGACCATAGTTGAACTTTCAGTAAGTAGGTTTGTTTTCTCGAGGCCTACTGGAGGCCCTGCTTCTTATGGAAGACATTGTGCCATTACATGCCACTACTACCAGCTTCCACCCTTCAATCTGTATAAAACACGATAGGTGGAATTACTCAAGCGGATCTTAGTGACAATAGGGAGATAAACGCCTGCACAGCAGCACAAACAGATCTCGGTAGGCTTGCAGTACGCAGTCCAGGGCCCAATGATCCTTGCTGCTCCCACACTGTGTTCAGACGGCGTGCTAATTGGCTGACGGTCTCTCGTTGCTGTTGCCATGGTGATGGCAATGTCCCTGCCTCTGGACTCTACCTACAGGATTTTGGCAGGGAAGCGTTTAGTCCAAATGATTCGCGATAAACCGTTTGGTTTTTACAGTACACCCTGCCGCCCAGAAAAGGAGGAGCATTTCCCCATGCATACTATTATTATTTTGTATTATTTTATTTTTCCCCGTTTTTCTCCCAATTTAGTGGCCAATTGTACCCTCCACTTATTTCAATTCGCCCTCCACCACAAACTTGCCGCTTGTCCTCTGGGTTAAGCCAATTCTCAGAGGCCAGCAATAATCCACCTCCTCTGAGATGGAACTCGCCCACCTCCTCTCTGAAGACACCCTTTGCTCTTCTCAACAAGCCTGTGCAGTCCGCAAAAATCCTCCAGAAAACCTACTTATTGGAAGTTCAACTATGGTGTTATTATAATGTGTCAATGTGTTGTTATTATTATAATTTGTGTTGTGCATATGGTCCATTTTAAAAGGGTCATGGTATTGTTGCCTCTCTACATTCCATTTGAGAAGGCGGAATAAGATCCGTCAGGAGGTTTTGTTGAGTTGTGAAGAGTCGGATCAATGCTATGGAAAGCCTCACACGTTGTGACTTGACAGCTGTTTGTGGTGTGACATGGCTTTTGTCGTCCGTCACCGTGACAGGGCTGTGCCTGCAGAACTTTGTGGTGACATCTTGCACTGTGATGCAGCTGTGCTCTGTGTTTTGACATGTGCTTTTAATGTGATAAGCCCATTCTCTGTGTGTCTTTGAAGGATCTAGACTCAGCATAGGATAATTTGATTCCATATGAGTCCCACCCTCCCCCGTCCCCCTGGGGCCAGGGCCGGTCTGCACAGTCGGGTTTCGAACTGCGACAGCAATAGGTAGCTCACACTCACAAAGCACCAGTTAATGCGAGGGCGTTAGACTGCTACTCTATCCGAGACCCCCTACACATACCATTCTTAAGCAACTCACATTTTATTTTATTTTTTCCATTCCAGTCAAGGTGCTTTTTCCAATCGATCCAGCCTCAGTATCAAACGTGATGTGATGCATCAAAGATGCCACAAGGCAAAAGGTCTAGGGCAAGGAGTTCAGATCTAGGGCAGATCAAAGCATCCTTCAAACCCACCCCGTTAATCACAGGTTTCGACCCCTGGCAGTGACCAAGAACCACGCAGAAGCACAGGGGTGACACAGCGGATCAAGACTGCTACGATTGCTATTCTCCGGGATCACACAGATCAGCTCCCCCCTCTTGATGAGCTTTGCCTGGGCCTTCAACAACAAGGTTCCGTCTCGCTCACAAACCTCCCCGGGGGCGTCTTTGTTGTTTGCGCGTCTCCTAAGGGATCATAAGCGCCGCTGCGAGTCTCGTCTGCCGGTTCTCTGCGAGCACACAAGGCTGCCGCCACTTGGAGTCGCGCTCGGAGTCTGCAGTGTCGGGGAGTGAATAGAGTGCAGGTCAGGGGAGACATTTCCTTTTAGTTTAGTTTATTTGACATTTGAGACCGGCAGTGACAAAGGCGATGTCCCGCCTCCAAGGAGCCGGCACTCGCCAAGCCGTCGACTGCAACTCCGGTACACAGAGCCACTCATATGTGCAGCGGGCTCATGTCGGCTTCCCAACCCCCCTCCCTGGAGCGGACAGACAATTGCCGCTCCCTAGTGGCACTCCCGGCCAGAGCCGACACTGGTGTGGCCAGTGGAACCAAACCCCGTTTGCAGTGGCCAGCGGTGAACGTTGTAACCGCTAGACCACATGGGAGGCCCGTGTACAGGTACAATTTTAAAAGACTTATCGTGGATGACACAGAAAAGTCCAAGGACTTATTTCCATTGTGGTATAACAACAAGGACCACAAAGGAAATAAGTCCTAGGACTTTTCTGTGTCATCCGCGATAAGTCTTTTAAAATTGTACATGATGTAACCATGTATTGTCTTTTTTTTAAGTGAAATGTCAAATAAACTAAACTAAACTAAAACGAATCGTCCCCCTACCCCCGACCTGCACTCTATTCACTCCCCAACTCCTTTCAGAGCTAGGGGGGCGGAGACATCGCCTACCGAGGTCCGTGGCATATCACAAGCTCCCGGGACTCCGTGGAACCGTAAATTAGAATCTCCCCGATCGGCCATTTCCTCTCGTTTCCCCGTGCCTTTCTCTCCTGCCTTCGCGGCTGCCAGAAGGGTCAGCTTATTCTGCTGTCAGGGGCCTTTGTGATATCTGTTCTTTGGAGTCTCTCGCTCTCCCTCTCTCTCTTTGGAGAACTGGGTCACGGGTCGCGCTGTCTGCGAAGGAGCTAGTCACACTCTTTTCTGTTGTTTCACGTTTCGACCACTCACAAATGCGAACGAAAAAGGGGAATTAAGAACAAACAGATCATACGATGACAAATTTATCACAAGTAATTTGTGAAGCTCGTCTGAATGCCTTTTAATTGATACATTTGTGTACTAAGTAGATGCCTTGTCCAACACAGCCTGGACAGATACATTACTATAGGCTACAATTAGGTTTACAAAATCTATTTTCAATATATTGTTCACTGCAGAATTATTCAGAACGGGATTCTAACCAACAAGTATCTGTTCATGAGTTACTACTGTAACCAGTCATCCATAGCACTGGTCCTGTGGGAGAATTACATGCTTACCATAATATACCTTATGATACTAACTAATCACATCCTCAGTTTAGCATTTGATCTATTAATAGACCTGTAAAAAGTCTAGATTCAAAACTGGTAAATCTAGTTAAAAAGATTTAACTAAAGACATTATACAGAACCTTGGGTCCTCTTTACTAAGCCCGTTCTGTTTCAGACAAAATGACAGCTGTTTTGGTGTCACTATTTTAAGAAAAAGAACTATAATTTGAAGCCTGCATTAACCAGCACGGGGCGGATTTAAGGAACCTTCACAATATTTCCACTAGATGGCACTGTAAAGCCACCACCAACGGTCGCTGCTGTGACCGTAGAGACCGTTGAGAATACAATCAAAGGACCTGCAGCATTTTATAGCAATTGCATTACCTTTCATTTACACATGTGACTACACTTGTACATCACTACAAATTAAACATGTAGGCACACTGTTAGACAAAGATGACTAGGGTAATACATTACATGGGGAGTTTTGGTGCATTTACCATGTAGGTACACTGCAGCTAAAGTGAAGTAACCAATGATATATACTCGCATGCATGCTGTAGGAGATATCTATTTTACACCGAACAACGCGTAAGTGTAAAGTGTAGATGTTTACTGTAGTAAGTCTTATTACATGTTCCTGTTTCACACATGTACAAGGTACTCATTCCTTGCTACGGATTCCCTGTGAGAAACAGAAATATGTTTGTAACATAGGTGTTATTACACATGCCACAAAAAGGCTTTACTAAGGTAAGCACTATGTGTATGTACTGTGCAGTTATGTCATGATACCTACCATTATAGGTGTCATTTAATCACACCGATATTACACATAGTATATTAGTAAAATAGGTGTTGTCCTTTTAAGATTTAAAAGCACCTTTCTTAGAAATATACAAATTCAGTTTAAGTAAGAAAAGAAAGGCAAATTATTTGAGATAACTTTTGTCAGGTATCTTAAATGTATCAAAACAAGAAGTTATTTTTCTCCATAAAGGGAACAAAACACAACTTCTCCTTGATTAGCCCTCCTCATAATATTTTTAAAATTGTAATTTAACATTTCAGGTCTTTGTCTTCCAGAGTAGAATGCTTCAACCAGAATGAAGTTGAGTGGACCATAATAAGGTTTCGTGGTAAAACAATTTTATGGCTTTGTATATTATATTACATCGAACGCACATAAATAGGCCAGCACAGATATTACAAACAGCACAGACTGTAGTAATTGTTCTTGCACGTAACCTCATATTGTAATTTCTTCTGAAAGCTGTGATTTTTAATCATTGATGCATTATTAGCTCTTCCAGTATTTTCATGCTAACTAGGTTTTTTTTGTTAGGTTTTTTTTGGCGAAATGGCTGAAACATTTTAGTGAGGCTCCTGCACTGTAAACAGGCTGGGTTTTGTGGAATTTCTAAACATTTCAAAAGCAAAAAAAGGTGAAAGCTTTTGATGCAAGTAGCTTGCCAGTAAGCCATTGGACTAGACTAGAAATTCTCAAAAGAACCATTCAATCACTTCACTAGCTTGCATTATTGGGCTCATTTTTCGAAACAAAACACAATAGGTTGTATGAAGCAAGGGGCATGAAAAACTGCTCCCCCGGCAGTAATCTGAACAGTAATATATAGTGGCATTGTATGACATCCTACAATTTTAAGCACTTCTGAGTCTCACTGCTTGTCAGAGACAATCGGATGGAGGCTGAATCCATGAAAGGTCAATTCCACTTTCAACGCAGCAGCTCTGTGTTACAGTCAACCAAATGCACCGTCTTCAAGGCACACAGGCTCGACAAACCACGAGCGCTGGGGTGACAACGTTGATGGGTTAGGGATCCGAGCTAGCGGCACAAATCTCCTTCTCACCACAGACATGCAGCTCAGGGACTTTGTCTGGCTTTATCTGTTTACTGAAGCATCACTCCTCTGCGATCTGTCTCTATGTAAATCAGCTGGCTGCTATTCGTCAAAGAGCACACTCCAGTGCTGCCTTACGGCAAAATGTCGGAACAGCAGGTTACTGCTCTCACAATTACAACTGTGTTCACCCCACGACACAAAACTGCAGTTAGATCCAATTAGGCACAAAGAGTGTGTTGTGTTTGAATGCACGTGCGCTGAAAGTTCCTCTATAATGTAATTGCTTTTTTTTTTTTTTTTTTTTTTAACAACAGTAGGAACAAGAGAATGGGCAAAGTTGCTCATCAGTGTCAATAACGACATATGTTTAACGGGTAGTGGTCCATATGGCGTGTTGCATGCTTAATAAGACACTTACCTTGCACGATTGTGCCCTGAATATCAACAAGTTGGACTTGCGCTTGGACTTGCAGTCTCACTCGAAGCTTTCATACGAAGGTTTTCGAGATTCACGTCACGCTGTTCCAGTAAGTGTACTAAGCCATCTCGTAGTGAGATATGGGGGAGCAGGTGAACACACGGCTGGAAGCTAACAACCGCCTGCGCAAATGCGGGTAAAAGTCACCTGTGGCTGCGAATTTAGTCTTTCTGGTGGATGTTCCCGCTAACATTTAAACCCTTTCATTTAGCACACCACATGTTCCACTTAGCGCTTGGAACTCAATGACACGGCACTAAAAAATATAAATTCAGTTTTAGTTTTTCTAAATTTGTTTGATTTCCCCCCCCCCAATTTGGTAGCCAATTGTACCTCATGTGTAGAAAATTGCCTCTGCTTTTTCGTCATTGGGATTGAAATTATGCAATGCTACCATTCTGAATGCCGTGTGTGTGCCCGAGTCAAACCCTCTTCAGGGATTCACGTTCCATCTAGAGAGACCTTTCACAGATTTTGTGTGGATGTGTGAGTGTGAGGTAGACATTCATTATCAGCAAAATTAATTCTCATGAATTTTAACGGAGATACCTAGCTATGTAGCTGCTGTCGCTATAACAATGGGTAAGAGCAGTGGGCTGTTGTGTTTGTACCCCTGAGATGCCCAAGATGAAACCACAGAACAGTGCCATTACCCTTCTACTTTCTACCCTTCTACATTTGTGGTAGTGCTGATCGTCAAGGAACGCACTTCTAAACTACAAAATCAACCCTTGTCCAACATTGCAATTGCATAGTCTTGCCTTGCTGTTCTTTTTGAAGTGTTTTTCTTTGTCCTTATGGTGTGGTGTCATTGAGATTAAATCAAAGCTGTTGTGTTCAAAAGGACAGGGTCCTGCCTCCCTGGTGGTGTAGTGGTAAGAACGTTCGACGCTACCAGGGTCTGATTCCACCTAGGTCACACCAGTTCAGCTCCGGCAGGGAGGGCCACTCGGGGGCGGCAATTGGCTGTCCACCTCAGGGAGGGGGGAGGGAAGCCGATATGAGATTGCTGCGTATATGAGTGGTCCTGTGTGTTACGGTGACCATGGCAACTAAAAATTGGGAGAAAAAAGGGGAAGAAAAGCATAAACATAAAATTGAAAAAGGACAGGGTCCCACTCAATTTTAAAATGCGTATGCAGATATTGGTTTTGTTCAATCAAATATATTGGGGGGAGAGGCAAAAATCCTGAGCGTCTACAGCATTTCCACCCGTCACATTTGGCTTTGTTCTCAAAAAGGTTTGTTTCCAGACCTGTGAACACATCTACATCCACCATGCCTGCTCAGTACCAGTTCAAAACCATCAATAATGATGGTAATTAAATAAAAAATGCAAAATCACAATAATAATGCACACTACCACACACTTATTGGTTTTCATTACATTTATTTTTGTAATGAAAACTTCTAATTTAGCTGCAGTTTATCATTTACCCCAACAATACCAATACCAATACCAACTTTTAAAATCTGCCTGGAGCTCTTCTTGATCCCTATCATGGCTTCTGTTTATCGTTTATCTCTACAAATCCCTGTGCAAGAATCACTTACTCCCTTAGTCATGTGACCCAAAAAATACCAGGATAAGAGTGAAGCCACACATTTCCACAATGTGGTTACTCCTGTGGACTTGATTTGTAGCACATTACACGGTCACGCTATGTGGATTTGTGGCAAATGATTCTTGAAATGGCAAAACAAAGGCAGTGCCGATGTGGAGGCATGCAATTCCTGGACACGCACAGCAGTGGAACAGAAATGTTGTGAAGTCTCCGATAAAAATAATGGTGAGCAATAATAGAGTATATTTAAAGATAATATATATTATAATATAATAATAATAACAATAATGATAATAATAATTGTCATTCTACCAGTGAAAATGATTGTATTTGACAATGTTGCAAAGCTAAAGCAATGTTTCAAAGCCACGCTCAACTGAACACTCAGCAAAAATATACAATGGGCCTGCGTTTCTCCTCTTTGGTAATTTGCTGGTTTTATTTTGAGATCATGCTTGTCTGAGCAAAAGGCTCCACATACATTCTCCCTGCTTATTCTGAATCCTAATCACTTAATATTCTTGGGATAGCAATTGCTTACTAATCAATATATATATATATATAAATCTGCCACGTAGCTTTCTAGATGCACATTTTTTATTTTTTATCATAAGAAAATTGTATCATTTTTATTTTTTCTCTTTAAACTGCCCATGTGGCACAAAAGAGAAACAGCTCAATGATTACCAAGCTGCATCCTTCACCTGCAGAACTGAACAGAAGTGAACAAACTCTGATCTTGTCTTGAGGGCAGTGATGTGCCCTCATGGCCCAGGAAACTCAGGATCTTTTAGAGATTTAGAGATTTAATTCAAATTAGCAGGTTGATTGACACCTGGAGCAACTGCCAGTTCATACTTGTAACTAGAGTTACAATGAAGAACAGAAACCATGTATCTTACGCGGTGGACAGTGTTGCTTCAAGCGTGACTTCAAAAGCAGACTCATACACAAGGAACACCACTGTACACACACACACACACACACACAATACAAGGATGATGAATTGATGATGGAGGATCAAGGCTACAACGCAGTGCAATATAACACACACACATGCGAGTACACGTGTGCACACACACACAATGCAAGAATGAATTTACCAAGTATGCCTTCACAGAATTATTTGCTTTATTGTCGTCTCTCAAGGATGTCTTGTCAAAAAGGAGTCGCTGCCCATCGTGGTTTAATGAAATTTCCAAGATATGACAAAAACAGAATTAAGTGTTGGAATAATTTTGGAGACAGGCCTATTCTTCAGAGTGTCACAGTGCAAGCATACACTAGACTGGCATTGCTGATAAGGAAAACTATTTGGCTGTGGCCTTCTAGGTTTTATCAATCTCAACCAGAAGGTTGTCACTTATTTATTTTTATTTTTTTTACTCAGTGATAAAGTGCTTTGGAGGACAATCTAGTACAAATGGCCCTCTGAGGGCTTTGACCAGAAATGTTTGATTCAAATTGTAGAGAATTATACTTCACGCAGCTTCAATATCGCTTTTAAATCGGAGACCGTTATAAAAATGCTATATCTATTATACGGTGCTATAAACGAACAGTAAATGTGGTCTTGACTGTGCATTGCTACGAGATGCATTAATGAATTGACTAAAATAGGATGACATTACACTGGAATATGTTCCCCATTCTCAAACGCTATACGCCACCTGAAGAGCATTCAGTTCATCCGTTATCTGTCAGATGCAATCGGCCAAAAATTGCAGACAAATGTGACATTGGAGTTTTCGCGGCGCGAGAGAGAGAGGTAAGTCTGGAATACAAACGCTCGAGCAGCCGAGGCTGCGTTGCGCCCGTCTGATTTGAATTTGCCGGCAGGAGAGGCCCTGAAGGTTGCGGCAAGGACGCACGTTTACCGCCCGCATTTCCATTTGCTGGCGCACGCCGCCTGATTTGCTGATTCGAGCTCTTCTCGCGTACGTGGTGCTCACGCCCATCTTTGCGACGTCCTGGGAAATGAGGAAGACGGACCTATCCGCTTGCTTGCGTCTCCCACACCTGCTGCTAACGCACTTCATTACATATCTTTCCCTTTCAGTCTTTAGCTTTCTTAAAAGCCACTTTGCACCCGCTCAAATGGAGCCGGTTCTCCTCAGGGCTGTGGTGCACGTAAGAAACCCAGCGGAGGCTGCGCAATCCGCACCGCAGGGACTGAAAGTGCAGCGGCAGCGAACCCACGCATCCCCCTCCACAATGCGTGGGGACTTGCGGTGTGGACTGGCCTTTTCACATCCCAGCGGGGCACCGAGTGCAAGCTCGCGCGTTTAAAGGCCCCAATCCGAGCGGGGACGCGACGGTCGGGGAAACGCATTCACCAACGCGTTCGATCGGAACGCAACACAACGCAGACCCCGTCGTCGTTAGGGAAGCCCCGCCTCGCGCGTTCCGCAACCTTCTCAATCTGCCGTGTTTACTTATGAATATTTATGAGAGCACGTCTTATTAATATTTACACCCCCTCGACTACGGCGGGTCCCGTGGGTTCTCTCGGCTCCCTTGGCACTAATTCAAAACCCAGAGCGATGAGCTCTTGTGCTGCAGTGCAGAAAGGCACTCTGGCTGCCACTCACAGGAAAAGAGTCCCCAGAGCAGCGGTGCACGGCGCTCGGTCGTACGCCTGCTTAACGCGGCCACGTCAACCATCCACGCTGCCTCGCGAAGATACAAAATAAAAACTTCAACGAGTCTAAAAATAGAAAATGATTCAGCAGTACATTTGTAAAGCTGTGCAATATGTGACTGCAGTGCACTTGCTCGGTTGAAATTGGCCAGGACTAGGGGAAATAATCTCAGAAAGGCACGCCTGACAGCATTCTCAGGTCCCAGGTTTTGACAGGAATAATCAGACTGACCTCTTGAGTCATTACAAAAAATTATAAAATCACTTCCGGTTTCTCCCTCTTTCCAAATTGCTTGCAACAGCATCTTTTCATGGCATCTGGCAGATTAAGGAAAGCAGTAAAACGTAATTAAGTCGTACATAATATTGCTGTATTGTCAGCCGTAGAGCAGAGAAAAGCCCTCTGGCTGTAGCTGAATCATATTGTGTTAAATACCACTCTTGACAAGGCAGGTATCCTGGCCAGCGCTGATTTGCTGGTTGCACTGAGATCCAGCAGGGGGAGCTGTGGAACTGTCACACATCAACAACTTGTCTCTGCACTTTGCTCTGCAGTGATTTGTTAAATGAAACAGAGGGAGAGGTAGAGGGAGAGAAAGAGAGAGAGAGGGAGAGAGATTGAGTCGGAGCCAGGAGGGAACAGGGACGACAGCAGTAAAGTTTTAAAAGGCGAACCATTCAGTCAGAGGATGAGGGGTCACGGTGTTTCCACCCTGGGGAGCTAGAGGACCTCTGGGTCAAGCGACCTTCCAGCACGGCGAGCCAGATCCGTACAAGCTCACAGAGTCACCTTATGGACCTGCGGTGCTTTTGGATGACTGTCAAGAGAAGATACGCAACGCAGAGGATGCGTTCGGGCTCGTAAAAGGAGCACGTCTCTGTCTCGCTGTGCAGCCTTTACGACATATACACACTCTGTTTTCACGTTCTTTAAGGAGAGGACGCACGCAAGAGTAGCGTTAGTAATCCGTGTTTGAGTCCGTTTGATCCGAGGGTTTGCACTGGCTCTGGCTGAACACACCTTGTTCCTGTCAGAGGCAGGGGAGTCAAAGTCCAGCCCCTGGAGGGATGCATGTACGCTGGCACGCGCTCCAGGTTACCCCGGCTTAATTGGTCAATCTCCTCATTCATACCTTTGTATCTCTCAGAAACCTTCGAGAGAAAATATGGGACAAATACAATTACAGCTCTGATGATTTTCAAATTGTATTATTATTCTTTTTTAAATGTCAAACTGACTGGGCTAATGAAGTAATTAAGATCTGAAGCAGGAGCAGGGCACAGCATGCCGTACACGTGGTCCTGACTCCCAACGGAGGCAGCTCTTTTTCTACCGCCATCACTGGAAATTACACACAGTCAGTGTGGAATGGTATTTATTGTTAGGAGCATGGCATATGTAGGCTATGCCTTTTGCATTATGATGGTAAAAAGAATTCTGTTATTGTTTGTAATTGTAATTGTTCCCTTTGTTCTTTTGCTGGCCTTCTACTCTTTGCTTTACGCCCTTTTCATGAATTTCTGCATTTGTTAACGTTTGCTAACCATGGTGTTAACCGGTGTCAACCCCTTCGTCTTCTCTTGATCAGTTCCTTACACAATCCGCCTTGTCCGAGGTGCTCATTGACTTGCAGAACAAAACATTATTTCCTGGTTCTTCTAAAGCCAAATCCTTTTCTCTCCCTCCTCCCCAGTAGCTCTCTAGAGGACTACACAGCAGCAGCATTGTGACTGTGCTGTCTGGAGGACGACACTTCCCGGCCGCATTGAGACTGTGCGGTCTCAACTTTCCTCACGTCCCTGTATTTCTCCTTTACTTTAATTTATATGTTGACACTTCAATTAACGGCAAATGCATAAGCTGCTATATTTACATTTTCCACATGTAAATTGATTTTTGTCATTTTGTTTTTAATTTGTGTACCATACTGTCCATGAATCAAAATGTGCATTATAATTACATGCGTGAGTTTGTTTCTATGTTTTCTATGCCGATTTGATGATTTCTGAGCCATCCATATGTAGATGTGTACCACGTTATGGTAATGAATCCTTATTCAGGCTGGAAGCCATATTGGAATGAAAATGAGGCTTGCACTGCAAGCAACACTCTTTTTCTCACAATGGTTCAATTATGTTCTTCTGACTAAAGGTACAAACCTGTGACCTACAGGGCAATGTCACAGTGACAAGAACTTCTGTACTTCAATAGGTACAACATGGTACCTTTTATCTGAGAGTGCAGATATATGCTCACTTCCATATTAACTGGACTAAACAAGTGGTTGTTGCTACCTGCTTCTAGCAGGACTAACTAGTGTAGCTGTCTGTCCCTTCCAGAACCATATGGTGTGCGTGAACGTGACAGTATTAAGTTCTAAAAAAGAGGACTTGTGAAAGGGGCCAAGATGTGCTCACCTCTGTGCAGGTCAATGAGGTGAGCTGACAAGGCTCAAAATCAACACTAGATAAAAAAATCCTGTAATGTTAAAATAAACCTGAAGCAAAAGATATAGTGATATTGAAGCCAGTGGCTACAAGCGAGGCAGATTTGTAATGCGACGGGTCTTGGCTGAAAACGTCAGGAAGAAAGAAGTGGACTGGATTAATGTAGTGCTTAAAGCCGTGGGCCTGTTGCTATTGTGACCTTGTCTCTCACAATGCAATACTACCCTGACAGGCTGCCAAAGATGTATGGCTTTTAACGTCAAAATCCAGCTACGTCGCCTTAATGGATGTCTGCTTTGAAATGTGATTGTTTTTTCTGGTGTTTGTATTTTATACTAGACTGGGTGCCTAAAAACTTCTCTAAAGTTTATCAAAGACAGTCAGACTCCAATAGGAGCAGTCTGTCAGTGATTCATTCGGTCTCCATGACTGCGCATGGTGCGTCTGCTGTGACATTAACAAAATTTATATTTAAATTCCTGACATGCAGATCTAATTAGGATGCATAAACAGTAATCCATTACCAGAACTTTATGTGTATGATGTTATGGAGACATTATGAAATTATATATTTTTTCCTAAACAATTAAGGGCTTAACGAGATCATTTCTTAATGCACCTTGATGGAATTACATAATTACACGGTTGCTCGGCGACCTCTTTTTAATATATTTCAGCCGGCCACAAAATGTCAGTGCCATTTGTTCAGCGTTTGCGATGAGTTTGAACTGCAGGAATTATATTCAGAATCTCACCTTCGAAGCTCACCTTTACAAAGCAACTGTGGTTGAAAATTATTTGAATGCAGTGGTTATAGTTTTAATTATCATAAGAGGAGGAGCAGAGGAGAATGAAACCCATATTCAATTTTGAAATGGTTATTGTAGTACAAATGCAATGGTATATTCATATTTCTTTGCAGTTAAACATTTTTGTTAAAGCAAAAATTAACAAAAATATTTATTTTTTTGTCTACAACTTCCCGTTTGTTTACTGAAAGTACAAATCTCCCATAATGCATTTCTTTCTCTCATACCCACAACAGCCAACAGTGTTGTATAGTCTGGGGAAATGAGTCAGTGGGGAAAAGAAGAATGGATCGAAATATTGTCATCGTTATTGCGATGTAAAAGGCTTTGTTTGTCCAGGTCTGCAGGGCACCTGCTTGTGCGTGACACGAGACCCTGCATCGCAATCACAAATTTACTGCCGTGAAGGTAAAAGCAGAACACACATTCACAATGAAAACAGCATGCCACCCTGCTCTTGGGTCACTTTCTGATGATATGGCACCGTATCCCCACTGCAGAACTGTGTATGACCACACATAATACGATAGAAAAAATTGAATGTGGAAAACATGACACGTATTTTAGAATTTAAAATGGCATCTCTGGTCCTCGGTCAAAGCATTCACCCAGAATGCAGGTTTCCCACTGTAGCTGCAGTTCGAACCCTGGCTGGGGTGGCGATTGGCTGTCCGCCCCAGAGGAGGGGGGGGTGAGTCAGCACGAGGAGTGGAAGGGTGTTCCTGTAAACTACTGTGGGCAAGTTCCGTCTCGGAGGAGGCGGATTATTGCCGGCCTTGGGGTATTAGCTTGTCCTGTAGTGACCGCGGTGAGCTTGTGGGGGAGGGTGAATTGAAAGAAATAGAGGGTGCAATTGGCCACCAAATTGGGAGGAAAAAATGTATTAAAAAACTGAAAAAATCTGAAACAAATTTAAAAAAAATTGCAACCTCTCCCACTTTTCTCCATATTTATGCACCTGTGAACTTGATTGTAACCACAGGAGAAAACTCCAAGGCCAAATATACATGACAATCCTGGATTTTGAGCAGGGAGGGCCTTTTTCCATATAAAAAGGTAGCCAATTACTTTTCCATCAACAGTCTCAAGAGTTTCCATGGTTCAGTTAGATCGCTCTGCTGGGGCTTCTTGGCCAACAACAACAACAACAACACAGTTCATAGCATTCTGTTCATTCAAAATGTGTGCACTGTAATTAAGCTGTGGGGTGGGAGGGAGTCTGGACCAGATAACGCAGTGTTTGTAGATCTTCCCCAGCTCACCGTATTTTCTCTGCCATCACTGGCTTCTGACTTTCTTGTTCCTGAAATGTTGGAATGTCAGGTTTCAATCTCATTACTTGCATAAAAACAGTGGGTGCAGTTTACCACATAGTGGTATAGGGGTCAGGAGTCACAAATTAGCTCTGGCTAGAAACCCTGTATTCAGTGCATCTATTTCATGTTTTTAAACTTGTAACAATGTTTACTTGCATTGTTCCTGACAAATAAATGACTAAATAAATATTATATATATATTACGGTGTGCTCCATAAACCTCATTAGCATAGTTCATACGGAAAATAATACTACAATTATTATTATTTAAAAGAATAGTGCCTAAACAGTATATCCAGAACAGTGTGTTGTTGTTGTAGCAGATCAGAGCCTTTTTAGAATATGGAGGGAAAATAACCTGCCTTCCATTTTCTTTTAAGTCAATTTGTGAGCTGCGGGAAGGCCATGGCTTTCAATGTTTGACAGACAGACTCCAACGCGCACTCCACATAAATATAATTATTTCATGTTTTTCAGTTTTAAGTACTGTGGGTTCAGCATGATTATAAATGCATCATGCTGGCGCCACGTGCACACATGGTTTATAATGATTCAAGTTCAGATTATTTATAGCCAATGTATTGTATCTATTGACGATCCTTATTGTAGGAAGCTCAAAGAACAGAAACTGATCTTAGATAACATTCAGTTCAATCACACCTGCCACGTTTCGGCACCTGTGTGATGGCACCTATAATTCCATCAAGAACTAAGATATAAAGTGTGTGCTCAAGAACACAGCGGCAGCATAAAAACTATGCTTTGACAAAGTGGAGGGCGTGTTGGAACGCTCACCGACGCAAAAGAAAAATGGCCTATGCCGCTTTGATTGCTTTCAGAAGATGAACGGGGAAGCCTAATAAATAATTCTCCACTTAAACATGTTTACCAAGCACCAGGTGCAACAAAGAAATTGGGGAAAATGTGTCAAGTTTACAGGGACAGGAACGTCGGTGCAGGCTCAGGTTACGATCAGGTGAAGAACGCGGCAGTTAAGAGTTTTATGCTTTTGTTCTGAGCCGCAGGGACAACAGGTGTGTCCGTCTCAGTTTAAATGAGCATCAGTGGTTCTGGGTGCACTTTTGGACAGTTACTTCCTGTGCCCTCGTCCTGAACACCATTATCCAAGCCTCTCATTTTCATACTCCTTCCCTCCGGATTGGACGACATCACTTGAGCCGATTCCTTTTTTGGGAGTTTTGAGGGTGGATACTTGAGCGTTGCCTAAAAAAATTGATACTTTATACCTCTGTATCATCAGAGACTCCAAAAGCTCAAAAGGGATATAAATAATACGCGGGTGTCTTGTGTACCAGGTGTCCGGAACAAAGCATTCGGATCAAACCTAAGAGCACCCGGCCACTTATCCCTGCAAGGTTCAAGGCACTGAAGAGGATGACACCATCTTCCACAGCCTCCAACCCATTTGAAATGAAAGAGTAGAAAGGGCCAGATTTGGGCAGTTAGAGACTGAGAGAGGTTCCTCGCACCTATCAATAACACGGAGGTCTCTTTTGATCTGGTGTCATGTCCGCCTCAGGCTCAAAGGAAACAGGCTTGAGCGATTTCAGCTCATTTCAACTTCACCGCTGCTCCCTGGTAATATCGAGAGGCCCTACCACACTCCCGGATCTCAGAGAAGGGCACAGTGGTGTGGCACTGGACCTGGACTGTGATGAAAAGCCAGGATTCTATTGGCCGAGAGCCAGTCATGGGCACCCTGTCACGGACACCATGGTCACGGCGTCCTGTTTGCAGATGAGGCAGAAGCCCATGGACGAGAAGGCAGGGGGTGCCACTGACATCTGGAGCCTGGTCCCACCCACATGTAAGACTACTGCCCTCTGATACATAACACTCTCATAACTACAAATTCGATAAATGGATCGCTTAGGTGCATGGCTGCTTATACAAAGTGATAATACAGGAGTTGGAAGCTTTTAGGAATTCCTGGAAGCTTCTATTTAGTTCCAGACAATGGAAATGTGATACAGAATACATTGCCTTTATCTTGAAATGATTGTCTGCATCGAATATATATATATATATATATACACTGTATATGTGCTCACATATCATGGAAGATAAAAAAAGTCTGCAGGAGATGATGCAAAGTAGAACTTCGATATCATAAACATTGCCTTCCAACACGTTTTTATTTTAGCACCGAGCCAGTAAGAGCACGACCTTGGAGTGCCTGCAGCTCGCCCCACTTTTACCGCTATGCTTATTTTACATAACAAAGCAGTGGCGGGATCACAACACGGCAGATGATATTTGGTAAGGGGAAATGCATCTCTGTGGTTTAACATTGCTGAGCACAGATCAGTGGTGTGATGGATATACCTTGATATTGAAATATGAAATAGTAGCATCATAAACTAAAACGGTACACCACAATAGTTGATCGTTTCGCAAGAAAAGTTATCGCATACATCAAAAATGTTCCAGCCATTGGGCTGCAAGTTGCCCACTGCAGCCGCGGTTCAAAACCTGGCTGTGCCAGTCCAGCGTTGGCTGTCCACCCCAGGGGAGGGGGTGAGCCGGCACGAGCTCGCCGAGAAGCACGAAGGGCATGCCTGGAAAGAAGGTGGGCGAGTTCCGTCTCGGAGGAGGTGGATCATTGCCGGCCTCGGGGTATTAGCTTGACCCATTTGACGGGCGGCAGGCTGGTGGGGGCGAGCGAATAGAAAGAAATAGATGGTACAATTCGCCAACAAATTGGGAGAGAAATGGGGGGGAAAAAATCTGAAACAAAAAATATATATTGCAGGCATTAGCCAAGCGAAAGAAGTAAGAGCTGATAGTGTCTAATGTAATTTAATGTCACCTTCCTCTTTGATTAAGACTGCGAGAAGGTGGGTGCACCCAGGTGGTGGTTATTATTAGAGTTCAGTGCACTGCACAGGGATGTTTAGAGTAACGGGACAGGAAAGTGGAAGAGAGAAACACGTCGAGATTCATGTTGGAGATCCAGTTGCAGTACTCATGTTTTTATCTTGTGCATGGCCAAATACATATGGCACTAGAATGACATTCTAAAACTAGAGTTTGTTTTTCAAATATTGAGATTACATATGAAAATAGATTTAAAAGCAAAATGTGATGACCACTTAGGGTCTAAAATATGCATAACTATGCTCAGTTGTGGTATTGTTCATTAAACAGTTCATTTTTCATTAAGCAAACAGTATAAAAACCTGCAAAGAATCATACAAAAACTGATTGAGTTGCACTTTGTGTGATACCTTTTTTAAATATTTGTAAATAATAATACATAATAGGATAATATGATATATTGAAAATCCTGATATTGGATTGTACGATACTTGCACTGTAAAAATTGTCCCACCCCTAGTGCATGCATTTCTTACGAATTATTTTTTTAAATTTTAAAATGTATTTGTCACACCCCACGTGACAAACCCTGGATGGGAACAGAGCAGTCTGGAGACGGAGTGGAGTTTGTCGGTCTATGGACCGACATTTATTATTATTATTTTTTCTTGTCTCTCCCCCCAGACATGGGGAAGAGACAGTGGGAGTAGCAGGTTAACATATAACAAACACAAACACAAACACAAAATCTTCACCCTACTCGCCGTGAAGCTTTTGGGTAAAAACAACAAACTAAAATAACAAGGTAAATAATCAAAACATACGGGACACCGTGCCTCTTCATCCGGAGTTCCCCTGGAACCTCCCAGGCACACACATATCCAGTGACCTTTCAAGTGCTTCCCACCCATGCAGTCCGAGTTCTCTTTTTTTAAAATAAATTTATTTCAGATTTTTCTCCGGTTTTTCTCCCAATTTGGTTGCCAATTAAATCCTCTATTTATTTCAATTCCCCACCCCCACCAGTCCGTCGTCCGTCCTCCGGGAACGAGACACACATTCCTGGTCGAGTGTTCCCGCCTCTTCCGAGACAGGAATTATTCCACGGACTCCTTAACCTTCTCCTCGACGGACTCGTGCCGGCTCTCCCTTCCCCCTCCCCCAGAAGCGGACAGCCAAATGCCACCTCCGATCGGGTTGACGACCAGGGCCGGTCTGGTAGAGACGCGGGTTTCGAACCACGTCCCTGACGGGCAGCGCACACCACTCTGAAGCGTGGTGTGTTAGACTGCTACGCCATCCACCGTTCTCTTTTCAACCCATGCATACAGAGACACTCGTCACTCCCCACAGTGAGTTTTCTGGCAACCAGACACGCTCCACTCTTCCATTTTACATTTACATTTACACCAGAGCCTTATCCAGAGACAAGATGTGCATTAATACAAGGTGAGAACAATCAAAGTTAGCGTCCAGTGAGAGTTCTCAGGCTGTTGCCCAGAAACACTCTCCACTGCCCGAGTGCGAGTTCTCTTTCAATCACACAAATAAAACCGAGGGCGAGAGGCGGACCCTCTTTCAGGGCGCCCTCTCGCTCTCTATCACGATCACACCGAGGAAGAGAGGCGCCCCCTCTCCCTCTTTCCCACACACACAAGATGCACTCTACTCAGTCACTTTCGACAAACGCACACAAAACTCAACAAACATCAAACCCTCACACATCAAACATCCAACATCCAACATTCCACATCCAACATTCTACATTACAACACAACACGATACCATACGCGTACACACGCACACTCACAACAATGACAACAGAAGACTCACTCTCATGAAACACACAAAGACAAAAGACTAACTGATTCCCCACTCACCCCACCTGCTCCCAAATAGGCTTACTTTCTGCCTGGCTCAAGTGGGACTCGTGAGGCAATCACCCATCCATCAATCACTCACTCACATTCTCACACAGACACCCAATCAGCCAATTGACTTCCATATCAATTGACTGATTGACACCAATTAAATAATAATTAAATCAACTATGGCCTTTGGAGCAACCTTCCGGGAGACAGTTCACTCTCACACCCTGTGAGAGTGCCAAACCTGCCCCCGGAAAGTCTACCTGCTCCAAAGGCCTCCACAATATATACAACACAGGCAACCATGCCACTCCCACGTGGCCGAGACCGATGCCCTCCACAGTATTAATTTTGAAACAATAGTTGGAGTGGTTGTAGAATACAGTGCTGATGAATAGACAGGCATACTGAATGTGGAACAGTGGAACAAACCAGGCACTTATTTAGGCTAAACAAAAAAATACAGGAAATTCCATCCTTAGGAGCCTAACTGATGGACTTTTGCTGCTTACACAGTGAGGAGTGTCTCAATGCCAGTGGCAAAATTAGGCCGCTAACAAGTAAATGTACAGCCCTAGCATAAAAACTGGCCCTTCACCAGGCTGTCAATTATGCATTTACATCTAAATGAGGCCAGCGGATAATCCAGCAAATCACATGTGCTAGGGTTGGTTCTGTGGGAATACCCTGTATAGGACGAGCTGGTAGGTAGCTTACCATTAACGTAAATTCCAAGGGACAAAGTTAATGGATGGGGGATGCTTAAACAGTTCGAAGTACAGGCAATAGTCCAAAATTCACAAAATAAAGTTGTCAGTATCAGATTTCCCCCAAAAAGTCAAACATTTTACAAACAAGATGTTCTTATGTTCTTATTTATAACAACTTTGTTTCTCCAAAAACTCATCTTCTTACAGGCCTGAGAGTAGCTCCTTAAATAGTATACACTTTGTGTGGTTCCATCGGGCTCCAACAGCTGTCACTAAAGGTCGGACACATTCCAGTACTGTCCCCCTCCGAACCTATATACAGTATATATATACAGTGGGTTCAGAAAGTATTCAGACCCCCTTAAATTTTTCACTCTTTGTCATATTGCAGCCATTTGCAAAATCAATTAATTTCATTTTTTTTCCTCAGTTCATGCACACACAGCACCCAATATTGTCAGAAAAACATAGACTTGTAGAAATTTTTGCAGATTTATTACAAAATAAACACTGAAATATCACATGGCCATAAGTATTCAGACCCTTTGCTGTGACACTTGTATATTTAACTCAGGTGCTGTCCAATTCTTCTGATCATCCTTGAGATGGGCCTACACCTTCATTGGAGTCCAGCTGTGCTTAATTATATTGATTGGACTTGATTTGGAAAGGCACACAGTGTTCAATGTAAGGTTGAGAGTTGACAGTGAGATGTCAGAGTAAAAACCAAGCCATGAAGTCCTTGAACTCTCCATAGACCTCGAGATAGAATTGTGTTGAGGCATAGATCTGGGGAAGTGTATAAAAACATTGCTAAAGCATTGAAAGCCCTGAGAACAGTGGGCTCCATCATTGTGAAATGGAAGAGAGACAACTCCCATCAGGATAGAAATGTTTCACCATAGGATGAAGGTGATCACCCAGAATGGCTTTGCTTTTATTGATGTTTACTGTGCTCCCTAAGGGGGTTGAGGGGACCTAAAACATGTCAGGAAAATGCACCCCACACCACAACCCTTCACTTACTCACCGTTTATTTTATTTTTACATATAAATTATACTGCATTTGTAGACATTATATGCAGCCATTTAGAGAATGAACAGTACTTTGTATTTACGTATACAAACACAAAAAACAGACGGGCTAACCCCTCGCTGAGATTGCAGTTTCTAACTTCCACCGTTCCAGCCCCTAGGAGCTGGCGTTTGGCCAGTCTGGTTCAGCTGCAGCCTTGGTTTGAGCTTCTTATGGCAGCTGTGGACCAAGGAGGACTTGGGTAACCTCCAAAAATGGTCTGATTCTGCAGTCTGCTCAGCTGCAGTCCGACCGACTTTTTCCACAGCCAGGGGGGCGCTGATGAAAACAATGGTGCTGTGGTGTCACTCTGAACAGCATTGCATCCACCAGCTGCATCTTTACATTTTTGCCCATATGCGCTGGCTATTTTATTACTTTCAGATGCTGCATTTCATTTTGATTTGACACGCAGACTATGATCATCACTCAAATATGATCTAGTGGTACATTTTACAATTTTACGCACTTGTAAATCAAGTTAATGAAAGGTTCAAGTGAAACCTAATTTCAATATATTATGTTATGGAAAATGGGACAAAATGCAACACATACAACTCAGCAGTGTAGGATTTGCTTTTATGCATTAGTAGCAGCAGTAGTAGTAGTGTTCTACAATGAGCTCTCTAGTGTCATTGCAAGCAGGGACAAGAAAGCTCAGGAAAACAAGCTTCAGGAAAGGTAGAATTGATCCATAATGGATCCTTGTCTGCTTTCCCCCACCCTTCTCTCAGTGGAGGTAACACACCTGATCACCATCACATTACAGCAGGTACATATATATATACTGTATATATATGTACCTGCTGTAAGATGTTCAGTTAGTGTCCAGTAGGAAATATGGTAAGTTTTATTTTACAGTGAGAGCTTTAAATTATATAAAGGTACTGGTGAATTAGTTCATTTTCTGCTTATACTGTGAAGATTCTGCCTGTGAAGATTATATTACAGCATAATCACAGGTTTTCACAAAGTACATTAAGTGTAGCGACAAAACATACATAATACATGGAACAACTGCTCAACAAAGCATTTATAAAGCTGTGTGTTTATGATACACAGTATAACACACGCCATAACATGTGCTATGTAGATACTGAACCCAGCCCCAAATGCCACATGATTTTGTTGTGAATGCTAAGGTGTATATAACATATTTATAAGCAGTTACCAAGTGCATTCATAAATGCATTATTTCAGCTGCTGGGCGGCTTGTGTGCAATGCTAGCATGGCTAACATTAGCAGCTGCTGCATTGTCATTGTTTGTTTTATGTTTCCACAGTCACGTGGTAAACTTTTACTACACTGGCGTCGTCTGCTACTACTGGTACCTCAGTAGTTGGCGTTGTTGCCTCTACTGCTGCTACTGATGTTGGAAGAACAACTTGGAAAAAAAATCTAAGTTGCTGCATTGCTCCCCCCTCCCCATAGAACCAGGCCTTGTGGTTCTGTGTGGCTCAGTTGGTAGAGCATGGCGTTGGCAATGCTTAGGTTGTGGGTTCAATTCCCACTGGGACCACATATACTGAAAAATGTATGCATTCACTACTGTAAGTTGCTATGGATAAAAGCTTCTGCTAAATGGCATATTTTATATTATTATACAGTATTATATTAGGCCTGGATTGTAAACTCCTATGATAGTCACTTGAACTTCCCCAAACAGTTTAATAACTCAAAGAGTGTAATCCCCAGTGCTTTATGTGGCTTGACCTTGCCAGAAATGAGCATTAAAAATGGAGATCATCCTGGTCTGGCAATAGCTGCTCTGGGAACCTTGTGTCAATCTAGAGACATACAAGAATATGACTACATATGTACATCTGTACCTACGTCCATAACATATATATGTCCATGTCTGTAATTAGGTGAACTTCTGAAAAATGAACATACATAATGAATACAGTCAGAGGTATTTTTTCATGCAATTTTCAGTCAATCCTGGTTCACATTCAGTGCAAGGACAGTACATCTTAAATAATCTAAACATTTGAATTATTGAATGTCTTGGCAGTAGAGGATGATCATTTTTTAAATATATATACACAGTGAGCACAGTAGCAATTAAATCATGACTTCATGTGTTGTACTGGGTGCCTTTGATTAAATCGCTGTGCATTCAATTGATGGCGTTTTTCCCCCTTCTTTTTTCTTTTCTCTTTTATTAAATCGGAGTGTGAAGTCTTGCCAGGGACTACCCACGCAAGCACGCTCCCCCCTCACCGTGAATTAGAGCGAGGAGAGATGGTGAAACAGAGATTTCCATCCTTGTCCTCCCCCTGGTGCCACACTGCAAAGAAGCCTTCAATTACCTTAATTGTCAACCTCAGCAGAATTAAGGTACATAAATAAGACGGCAATAAATATTCTGCCCCCGCAACTCTATCTAGTCCCCACAGTGTGTAGCTATTCAGATGGGAAGGGTGGTCGTGATAAGCGCTAAGCAGAACCGCAGACAGCTCGCCGATGATATCTCGCCACTGATGGAGACAAGCTGGAGTTGCTTCAAGTCTGACAGACAAGCATGCGTGCAGGGACTTGGGCTACATAAGACTGCGGGAAATCAGCTGTCAAACTGCCTCCTTTGGTATTCAGAAGGAGATCTGGTTCATTAATGATGTGGCTTTTCCTCTGAGTGTCCGCTGTAATTTGAAGTGATGGGCTGCTTGTTTAGTCTTATAGGTCTTATGCCAATAACAACCTTGTTAGATATGAAGGTTTGGTCTATCGGTACTATGCAAATGGCCGCTGTATCAGAAATGGCGGTAAGTTTAATTTCATCAATGACATGAAGGGCTCCATTTTGGAGATTCAAAACCCATTTGTCACAAGGGCACATTGATATTTTGGAGCAGCACAAGGAAGTTTGTGCAAAGGTAATTATTTCACTGAAGATATTTGCTTGTACTTTTCTGACAGTTATTTTTGCTTTATGACAGTTTAGTGGGCATTCAAATAGAAAAAAGTAGAAGCCAAGAATGGTTTGATAAAAGTAAAAAAAGGTTTTGTAATAAAATATGACGAAGAATAACCAAACTTGTCTTACAACCTCCGTAAATATGAATAGTTCTGTTTATTCATGTGCCAGCTTATCTTTGCATTAAATTAATTTAAAAGAGGATGTTTATTCTCAGACTACTGCTTCGCGTTATAATTAATATTTTCGTACCTCAATTGGTCCGCCATTAATATTGCTAATTTTATCGCACAGTGGTCCGATTCCTTCTGCTTCGACGTAAATCAAGATTCTCTCAAGCAATTCTATAAAAACTGTAGGATGCAGAGAAAATATTTAGGTTAATGACACCAAGGAAGTGTACATTGACTGGGGAATTTATATATACACGCAGAGTGTGCTTTTCATTCCTCCATAAAAGTCTAATGTCTTATGAATACAGATGTGATTTATGAATGCCGGCAAAGGGAGGGGGGGCAAGAGTAGAGTACCACATTTAGGGTATGATGGGATGGGGGCCACATTCAGCATTTGCCCCAGGAGAGAGTGCACATCTTCACACACTTCAGTGCCATTATTGCACAGCTCGATGCCATGTCATTAAAGAACAAACCAAAGGGAAACAAAATTAACGTCTAACCGAAAACACCAAAGCACATGCACACACACATACGCACGCACACGCGCACACACACACACACGCACAGGCACACACTGTCAGTTTATGGGAAGACTAAAAAAAATCTACTTACATTTCAATTTGCCAAGCACGTATTTGTCGAAAATGTTAAAATCTCATCTCATTGCCCATGAAAAAAAAAAGTCATTTCAAAAGTGACTAAAACATCAGTCATATCCTTTAAATAGCCTTTTGCTCAGTCGTATGGCATTGTTGTTATATTCCGTAGGAAATGGTTTTAGAAAGCAATGCGGTACTGCACTGCTATAAAGGACAAGCTCTTAACTCCTGGCATGTATACAGATCATTGTTATTTTTTTATAGTGGATCATGCTCTCATAACCTTGTTTTGTTGATATTGATAGGAAATAGTACGCTTTTACGACCGCTCTCTCTCATGTCCTTGTTTTAAAGTTTTACCTTCTACTTAAGGGAAGTAACAAACTATTTTGTTTGGTCTGCTGGGAGGAAACGCCCTAGAGCAGTCCATTACAGGAGAGTGCACAGGAAGGATTGTGAAAGAGAGAGAAGGTGAAATATACTGTGTCTTCTGCCCAGAGCATTCCCCACATTCTTTACACCTTTTCAAATGATTGATGAAGGTAAGATTGTGAAATAACAGGGCAGGGGAAAGTGACTGTGACAAAACATCAGGAATGGTCATAGTTTCACCAAATTATTTACACTGGCTTAAATTTCTAAAACAGATGTATACACCAATGCTGGCTCCCTCCTATATCGGAGCCACAGTAAAACAGTTTTCATCAACAATGCAACGTGTGCAGTCTGCAGCTGTAGCCCATGAATTGATCAAAAAGGTCAAATCAAATACATGATTGGGGCTAATGAAACAATTAAGAGCAGAAGTTAGCATAAAATCCTGAAACGGATCGCCCCTTGTTGTGCACCCAATATAAACTATACAAAAAGGTAGCATGATTGTCAGCAGTTTTTTATATATATATATAATTTGTTTCAGATTATTTCCCCGTTTTTCTCCCAATTTGGTAACCAATTACACCCTATATTTGCCCTCCCCCACGAGCTGCCACCCGTCACTATGGGACAAGCTAATACCCTGAGGACAGTAATGATCCGCCTTCTCCAAGACGAAACTCACCCACCTGCTTTCTAGGGATGCCCTTCCACTTCTTGGCGAGCTCATGCAGGCTTTCCCTCCCCCTGGGGCAGACAGCCAAACGTCACCCCCTATTGGGGCTCTCAGCCAGAGCCGGACTAGCGCATTCGGGTTTCGAACTGCGGCTGCATTGGGCAACTTGCATTCCGGGTGAATGCTTAGACTGTTACGCCACCCGAGGCCTCTCACTACTAGTTTTAAGATGTGATACTAGGTACACCAGAGTAAAAATCTTGGGCCTGGCCTCAACAACTCGCAGCATCAGAAATACACACAGAAAAACCACACATTGTAACAAAATAGTAATACCGTAAGTAATGACAGTGCAAATGAGCATACATGAATAAATATATAAAATATAGGTAATGTAATATATGTAACAATGTAATATGGTAACAGTACAAAATAGCAGGATAGTGCAGCAGATCAAGTAGCAGCAGTGGTACTAGGGGCACGAGGCACAGTACAGGAGTGAGTGGTGTGTGTGTGTGTGCGCGCGCGCGCGTGCGGCGTGTCGCCTGCGCGTGCTGGGTCTGTGCAGGTGTGTCTGTGCTCAGTCCACCTGGTAGTGCAAAATTGGCAGTTGGGCTAGCTAGGCTAGTGGCCAGAGTTCAGTAGCCTGATAGCTTGGTGGAAGAAGCTGTCTCTGAGCCTACTGGTCCTGGCCTGGAGACTGCGGTACCGTTTGCCTGACGGTAGGATGGTCCCTGTAGTGGAGTTCAGGGCCATCTCATTGAATTATCAAGTGCGATGCGGGGGCACCTGGTGGGGATCAGGTATGGGGTGGGTCTTGCCTTATAAAAACGGCTCACCTGGGTGATTGATGGAGTGCTGCAGAGATGTTTGTCCTTCTACCAGGTTCTCCCATCGCTGCAGAGGAACTCTGAAGCTCTCTTAGAGTAGCCATTGGGTTCTTGGTTACCTCCCTGACCATGGCCCTTCTTGCCCGTTTACTGAGTTTGGCCAGGCGGCCAGCTCTAAGAAGAGTTGTGGTGGTTCCAAACTTCTTCCATTTCACTATGATGGAGCCCACTGTTCTCCTGGGTGCTTTCAATGCTTTAGCAATATTTTTATACCCTTCCCCAGATCTATGCCTCAACACAATTCTATCTCGGAGGTCTATGGAGAGTTCCTAGGACTTCATGGCTTGGTTTTTACTCTGACATGCACTGTGAACTGTGGGACCTTATATAAACAGGTGTGTGCCTTTCCAAATCATGTCCAATCAATTGAATTTACCACAGGTGGACTCCAATGAAGTTCTAGAAACTTCTCAAGGATGATCAGTGGAAACAGGATGCACCTGAGCCCAATTTTGAGTGTCATAGCAAACGGCGTGAATACTTATATACTTACTCCATCCATCCATCCATTATCTAAGCCGCTTATTCCTGGTCAGGGTCGCGGGGGGGGGGGCTGGAGCCTATCCCAGCATGCGTTCCGGGCGAGAGGCAGGAATACACCCTGGACAGGTTGCCAAACCATCGCAGGGCACACACACCATTCACTCACACACTTATACCTACGGGCAATTTAGACTCTCCAATTAGCCTAACGTGCATGTCTTTGGACTGTGGGAGGAAACCGGAGTACCCGGAGGAAACCCACGCGGACACGGGAGAACATGCAAACTCCGCACAGAAAGGCCCCCGGCCTGGATTCGAACCCGAGACCTTCTTGCTGTGAGGCAACAGTGCTATTCACTGCACCACCGTGCCGCCTTGCACTGTATATATATATTATATATATATAATTATAGTCCACGCCAGAGATCAGTGTCATGATACAGTAATAGACAATTATTGGCAGCTGCAAACCGTAACTGTAACACAAAGAGGGAAAAGTTATTTTTTTTTTTTTTTGGGGGACAGACATAGATACATATTACAAAATGCAGTATTGAACATGAAAGCAGCGGTGATGACAATTAGTGGTAATGGAGTCTGAAGAGGTGGATTTTCAGTCTCTTGTGGAAGATGGCCAGTGGGGGTCAGGACAGAGAAGAGGTGAGACCGCGAGGAGCGGCTGCCGGGCGCTCGCAGGGAAGGGACAGTCAGTTTGCCTGAGGAGGCGGAGCGGAGGGGCCTGGTTGGGGTGTAGGGTGTGATGAGTGACTGGAGGTAGGAGGGAGCAGTTCTTCTAGCAGGTTGATAGGCCAGCACCAGTGATTTAAATTTGATGCATGCTGCAATAGGGAGCCAGTGAAGAGAGGTGAGTAGAAGGGTGACGTGTGTACTTGGGTTAGTTCAGTGCTTCTCAATTATTTTCTGTTACGCCCCCCCTAGGAAGAAGAAAAGCTGAGAACAGTTCGTTTTTCGCGGACATGGACCAGCGCCTCGGAACCGTGCGTGCTAAAAAGTTTTTTTTTTTTTCCGTTTTTTTGAGAAACACTGGGTTAGTTGAACACCAGACGTGCGGCAGCATTCTGGACCAGCTGCAGTGGCTTGATGGCACAGGCTGGTAGGCCTGCCAGCAAGGAATTGCAGTAGTCCAGGCGTGAGATCCCCAGGGCCTGGACCAGGAGTTGTGTGGCCTCTTTGGTGAGGAATGGTCAGATCCTCCGGATGTTATGCAGGGAGAATCGGCAGGTCAGGGTAATTGCGGCACTATGGCCCGAGAAGCTCAGCTGGTTGTCCAGGGTCACTCCAAGGCTCCTGGCAGACTGAGACGGAGACACTATGGAGCCTTCCACGGTGATTGAAGCATCAATCATCGGGGGGCCCTTCGCTGGGAGGAAGAGCAGCTCTGTCTTCCCCAAGTTCTGCTTCAGGTGGTGTGTGGACATCCAGGTAGAGATGTCTGCTAGACATGCAGAGATACGTGCTGGGATCTGGGTCTCAGAAGAAGAGAAAGAGAGAAAGAGTTGGGTGTCATCAGCATAACAGTGATATGAAAAACCATGAGTAGAGATGACTGAACCAAGTGATTTAGGGTATAGGGAGAACAGGAGGGGGTCTACCACCGAGCCCTGTGGGACTCCAGTAGAGAGGGTGTGTGGAGAGGAGAGGGATCCTCTCCAGGCCACCTGGTAGGACCGGTCAGCCAGGTATGACTACATCCATGCCAATGCAGATCCAGAGATTCCCATCTCGGTGAGAGATGACAGCAGGATCTGGTGGTCCACGGTGTCAAATGCAGCGAACAGTCAAGGAGGAGGAGGACGGAGCTGAGTGATTGAGATTTTGCCACTTGTAAAGCCTCAGTGATTGCAAGGAGAGCAAACGATTGCCGTGTGGCAGAAGAGGAGCTTTCTCTTTATGTGGCTGATTTCTTTTATGGGTTTTTTTCCTCCCTTAGTTTTGTTTATGCTAGGTTTTTGTTAGATTCTTAGGCTGGGATGAGGGTGGGTGAGTGGTGTGCCTAGGGGCTCCACAGGTTACATCTTTTCTGTGTTCTTCCTTGATGTAGATCATCATGTCTGAGCGGTGTCTGTGCCCAACGGGTCTAGTAGTCCATGTGGGAGAGGGACATTGAGGGTGGAGCAGTGGGGCAGTCCACTGGGGATTTACCAAAGGGGTGTGAAATGGTAGTCACGAATCTCTGTGCAGTCTTTTATGTGGCACTGTGAATGAGACTAGTGGAGTGTGTGCCTGTGCTTGCCTGTGGGAGGCGCTCCTGTGTTGTCAGCCAGGGTTCAGAGGTGGGCGAAACAAAGACATTGTGTTCAGCCTCCAAGTATGTGATTGTTAGTTATTTTTTTTTTTATTGAATAAAGCAACTGCATTTTACTGGTGGGTGCCTGTGGGGGAGCCCACACCCCTCTTGACAAAATTGCTATACATTTGGGAACTAAAGTGGCCCTAAAGTATAATTGCATTATTTATGAAGTTGCTGCTGTTTCAAAAAAAGGGGGCGAATGATCAGCAAAGCGGATTTCCAATCTGGCAGAACATTACTCTGAAACTCTAGTGTTTTAGAACTTCCAACATTGAAATTGCACTTAACTATAGTTACTATGGGTATGCAGAGATGACACTGTCGGTCTTTGTTTAACCAACACAATTCTGTCCATCTGTATTCAGATATTAACCCAGAAGTGGCTGTTAACTCACTTAAGTTGTATAAAACATAAGAGGAGACGAAAGTTGAGATGCTCGAGGGAGAAGTTGCTCACAAGCCGTAGCACAGGACTATGTAACTCTCCCCAAATCCAAACCTTAACCACTAGGATCACACAGACACAATCTTACTGGACAAAGTGGTATTTATTTTGACTAGATCAATGCTAGTTAGTTTGTTTTATTTGACAATAAAAAATAAAAAAAAGATACACAATGCGAACACACATACCCTTGATACATGACATCACATTAATGCACACTGCAAATTGCAAAAAGACAACTTATTTCCATTGTGATACCCTGTATGGCAGCAAGCAGAACAAGTCAAGCATGATCAACATGTTGATCACATAACAATCAATCACGTAATTCAGAAGTTTTATAAAAAACAGCAGTTATTTCCCTTGATGGCACACATGCTAATTTTTATTAGATATTAATGTGAAGATTTCAATACTAAAAGCACAGTTTTCCTAAATTTGCGTAAATGGGCATGGCTAACAGGGCTAGTTCATTCTGTTGATTGTCACTGAATAGGAATGCTGATCAATAGTGATCTTGTACACACCCTGAATAGGTACAATATAAGACTGTTCACCTCAGAAGCTGGCAGATTACACAAATACTATATATTGTTTTGCAATCATGTTGCATTTAGTCTTATATAGGTATATTATGCATTACCATCTATATTATATGCTTTTGCTCTTTACATTTGTATTGTGTAAAAAGCCTGGTCCCATTTGCATCTATGGATTTGCTATTGCCAAGCTGTTCACTCAGATGGGGCCTTCATGGAGAAAGCAATGATCTCTTACCTTGCCTGACAATGGAGTCTTATTCTGGCCTTGAACGAATAAGGCTCCCATTGTAAGCATTGTTAAGCAGGCGAGCATTATCTCGTTCTTAGAGAAGAGGCCTTGGGAAAGTGGTCTCTGCTTGGAGTCTGAATATCTGAACGCGCACGTACACAAGATGAGGTTGCTAAGAGTTAACATTTGAGCCAATCAAATGTGGCGCTGGAGAGGTATACAGTATACAGACTTTACATATAGCTGCAATTTACTGTTCTTTGCAGCAGCAGCAGCAGCAGAAGCAGAAAAGGAGAATAACATTTTGATGTCTCTTGTATTTTGTCACTCTGACTAACTCTGTGCTTGACTTTGGTCTTTGCATTAAATAGAATTTATTATTTAATTAACCAGACTGGCTTAGACTGCTCCGTCAACCTCTATAAAAAGGAAATCATGCCGTACTATAACGTGTTACTGGCAGCCTACTCTGTGTAAAGGGACCGTAGCGTAGCTTTCATTGTTTGAGGGATTTACAGCCCTTGAGAAGCCAGCCAGTACTGTCCAGTATAATTGTGCAGAAATCAGCTTCAGATGAAAGTAACTGCCAGATTATTTTGTCCGGCAGCTCGAGGGCAGCTGGTGCCTCTGCCCTTGTTCAGAGCCACCGCTCACAAGAAGATTCTCTCCCTCTCTCTCGAGGGAAGAAGTATTCTTCAGAGAGACATTCTGCTCCACATTTGGGTTCTTTTTCCAGTGGAGTAACTCATAAAAAAAAAAAAAAATTATTTGGGAAAAGCAGCACCTGTTTTGAAAGAACACAATTGCACCTCAGGGCCACTGTACGGATCTCATTAAAGTGTTGCTTTATTAAATTTTTTGTCCACTCAACTTCTTTGTGCTTTCACAATAATGCAAAACAATATATATATATTTTTGTATAACAGAATTGTTGGTGTTCAGTGCCTCCAAATTGATGCACATCATTAATAATTTGTGGCCATCAGCCATCAGGCTGTTTTATATTCAGGTACCAGACCATGAAGACATTTTTATCGGGAGAAATTTAAAACTTTTTCCCCCCCATGAACGACCCAAAACTGACTTTGATCCTAGGTCTATCTACTTTTCGAACCTTCAGGTGACTCATTTTACTTGCTACTTTCACTGGTCGTGCTGCTAGCTGTGTTGAACAACACAAAGCTTTCCTACTCCATGCATATCAATACACGAATCCCCACCTGAACTACAGAATTCATTGAAGTAAATGTTTACATTAAAACTTACCATTTCCACATATCTAAAAGTAGATGGTTTTGGAAATTGGGCTCCGTATTGGTGACTCTCCAGGATCAGAATCTGATTGAGGTTTGAACATGAATCTGTCCAATCGGTTTCAAATCCCTCCCAGTGCCGTGATGCGTTCCCTATAAGGGCCGGAAATCGGCTAGCTGTTGACAGTGATACTGCATTGGCTGAGGAATGCTGTGTGACATGGAAAGGTTTGGCAAAAATATCAAATGAATCCCAGCACATCCTGAATTTATTAATAATCAAAAAAAATGTGGGACAATATGAGGCATATTTTTGTTGACTACAAATAATTTGTGAAAAAAATAAAAAATTGGAGGGGTACTTTGAGGTCATGATAGATCATTCGTTTACAAATTAATTTAATGTAATCATTATTGTCATGCTTACATGGCATATATCATCAAGATCAACGCGTTAAGTTCCAAAACTGCTCATCATTGTTATTTAATAAAATCATGTCTTTATATGGGTTGACGTATGGAGTATTTTTATCATGTTCATGAAGAATAGCTCAAATAACCTGTCAATGTATATATAAACAGAACTGACATTAACTGCAGTAATACAATCCTTACAAACATAATTGTGAAATGATTGCATTGTTTAGAGACATGAAATGCATGCCTGGTTACTGTTCAAGCCTTATAACTGGATGTAGATTCAATTTAATTTCTGCCCCCCAAAATTAAGGGTCCTGGGGTGGTGAAACTGCTAAAGGCACTAAGTGCAGGTCGCCCCCTGCAGCTCGTCGTCTGCCACTGAAAGTCCAGGGTTGTGGCGGTGAGCACGCAGTACAGGGGGACAGGGGCAGTTGAATAAGAAGAGGGTATAATTGGCCACTGAATTGGGAGAAAAAAACAAGCAAATAAATGTATTGAAAGACATTTGAGGGGAGCTAGTGAAATACGATTATTTAGTTATTTTATATAATCACATATACTCAATTAGCAACAAGATCTCATCTCAGTGCATCGATGTTTTCATACTCCAGTTAATCAACACTTGATGAAGAGTGATGGTTTGGGAGGGTGATGAAGGTAAGGATTGAGGTGGTGGGGGGGGCAGGGAAAATGGGGACTTTTTAAACTAGAAACCAAAAAATAAGAAAAAAATCCCTTTCAAGTGACAGACATTACAGGGTAATCCTCTTTCACAATTCAAAATCAGACTTAAACCGGTTACTAAAGTTAATGCAAAACCATTTTGCCATTTGATGGGTTTGAAGGGATTTGATGGGATAAACAATTCCCTTTCACTCTGACATGCTAGACAGAAACAGAAATGAGACAAATGGAATATCTTATTTGTGCGATGGTATTATTTTTAATCACCTAATTGCGTTTGTTTGTTTTTAAGGTCAATGTCCAACAATGAGGGCAATCACAGTTATATACAAAGCGATTAGTATGGGATAAGCATCACCAATAGAATGAATCATATTTTTATTTTTAAAATATCCTTTATACTCAATGTTCTTTCATATTTTAGGCTTCACGGCTTATGTTTTTTGACTTTTTTTTTTTGTCTGAATAATTTCAGTTAGCCTCATTTTTTTTTGTCATTATGGGACTGACAAAACCTTCAAACCCGATTTTCCTGTGGATACCGATCGGCCTGTGTGTCAGGGGTTGGTTGCGCACAGGCAACTTCAAAAGGACGATTAGAGGGTTAGGTATCCCCTGGACAGGCAGTGTTGGAAAATGACATGGATCCCACCCGGTCGAAATCCTGACAGATAATAGGACATGATCCACAGGGCTCTGAGAGTTTTATCCGGCTTTAACATCCATCGTCATGCTTGATTTCCCCCGCAATGAAAATCGGCCTGAAGGAAACCGGCCCCCGTTTTGCCCGGAGCTAATGAACGGACAGCCTTTAGTGTTCTCCGACTGAAAGTAATTTCTTTAAGCAATTAACCTTAGCTCTCCGGTGTAAAATAAAGCGCTTGGCGAGGCGCTGTTAATCTGCCAGACGCGAGACGCTAACTCACGTCAGGTTCTGACTTCTGAAACCCTCCTCCAGCCACGAAGCGCAATAAACACAACCGATGTGGTTGGTGCTCCATCGGGCTGGGGACTGCAGGGCTCTCACTAAATGATTGACCCACACATCTTGTCACGGTCACTGACCGTGGTCGACAGCTGCCTCCAACTCCGTGGATTAAAGGGGGGGCGGAAGAAAGACCTCACTTCTTGTTCTCAGAGCCATTCAGAATGATGGAATCACTGTCAAGCACTCGGGAACAGACATTCTGTACACGAGGATGAACAAAAAAATTACTAAATATAGATATAGTGGCTGTCATTGATGCATTTCTTACATATTGCAACTTGAGGAGCCCAGTATTTCAGTATTTTCAGTATTTTCCATGGGTTCTCTTATTAACTAAACAGTCATGCAAATTCATTTTCATTAAAGTGACAAAGTAATTCTTCAAATAGAACCAATTAAAAAGGGGGACAATATGGATTGTTAAACAATGGTTTCAAATGATATTGTATGCGGTTTAGTTGCATGTTAAAATGGTGGTGTTCAGAGGCTTAATGCTTTTGAGTGGCTGTTTTGTGTTGTACAGCGAACGGTTACTGGAGCTTGTGTCCCTGGTGATTGAGTTGTGACCAGTAGCTATGTCATCACATTCTGTATGTCTGAGACCTTCACCATGCAACTTAAAACAAAGCCAAATCATCCAAAAAATCATGAAGCTCTCCTTGAAAAAACGGATGTGAAAATTTGAGGTGAATGTTCAAAACCTAGCTGCGCCAGGGGGCGGCGATTGGCAGATTGCCCCAGAGGGAGGGGGAGGGTAAGCCGGCACGGGTTCAACGAGAAGGGCGAAAGGCATCCCTGCATGGGAAAACTGGCTTGACTCTGAGGATGAGCGTTGGGCTCGTGGGGGGGAGGGTAAATTGAAAGAAATAGCTACTAAATGGGGAAAATATAAATCAGAAACAAATTTACCAAACGGTTTCCACATTGTTGGCCACTACCTGTGTATACGTGTGTGCATCTATGTACAAAAAACACCATAAGGGACTGATGTCAGTATTAAGGGAAAATGCATTACATTGTTGAACAAACAAACGTGTGAGCAAGAGAGTGTGATTATATAGGATTCAGCTGCTCATTCGATCATATGACTCTTGTTTGTTTAAATGAACCATATTCTGTCTTTCCCTGAACCAGTAGTTCACCAGAACTGAAATATGAGCTCACTGACTGGATTTTTATTTTCTATGGAAAGAAGCCAGAATATGTCAGTAGAAGGGCAATTTTTCATGGAGTGAATATTTCTCAGCACATCAATACTAAGATGATTTGCTAATCTGAACGTGTTGGACTAGGTACGGGTCCTGTGGCATAAAAATAGTCTATTAAGTTTGGCTGGTCACCGTTTACTTGGATGGTTTGTTCAAAAGGAAAGAATGGGGGGCCTTGGGAAGCGTAACGTCAAAACATTTGCCTGGAATGCAAGTTTTCAGTTCGAAACCCAACTGCGTCAGTCCAGCTCTGGTCGGGAGCTCCCATTGGGGGTGGCGATTGGCTGTCCGCCCCAAGGGGAGGGTGAGCCAATACGAGCTCGCTGAGAAGAGGGAAGGGTGTCTCTAGAAAGTAGGTGGGTGAGTTTTGACTCAGAGGAGGTGGATTCTCGCCGGCCTCGGGGTATTAGCTTGTTCCGTAGTGACAGGCGGAAAGTTCGTGGGGGAGGGTGAATCGAAATAAATGGAGGGTATAATTGGCTACCAAATTGGTAGAAAAATGGGGAAAAGACCTGAAACTAATTTATAAAAAAAAAAAAAAGGAATGAATGGATCATTTGGGAATTGCACACCACTCCATTGTTGCACTTGGCCTACCTGTCCTCCAATTTCGGAGCAGTCTCCAGCTACCGGGGGCCAGAGCGAGAATCGACCCTGATTAACTCAGTCTTCAAGCTGTCCATCCCTTCAGATCCCTACATTGACTCCATCGGGAGGGGGGGGAGGAAATTTGACTTGAGCTCTTCACGGTGCTTAAACATCTTAGCTTTAGAGGTGATCGAGCTGTAGTGCAAATGAAGAGAGTGGTGGGGCAAATCCATCTTCTAGCGTGATGTCAGTTAGTTTATTCAGTGATTTTTACATATGACTCGCATTCGATATGACCCAGTTTTTCAATTCATAAACGTATCCTGCAGACAATAATAATAAGAAGAAGAATGTATTCTCATTGAGAAATGTGTTCATTTTCTTGACCAGCCTTCTTTATTCATGTGAAATTACGTCTAGCCATTAGTGACTCTCCACAGTAAGAACCTCACATTTTCACCAGCAGACTCTGGAGCTGAAACTTTCTCACCAGTCTTCATTCTCTGCCCACAGGTTTCTGTGGGATCAACCATTAATGGAGGAGTAACAACACCCAATACATCTCCATTCAGAATGTTTCAGCCTCAAGACCATAGCATTAATATATGCCTCATATCACCAACAGCTGTGAAAAAGAGCTGCATCATGTGAAAACACAGATGTTAAGAATCAAACAAATTTTGTTCAGGCTAAGAGCCTAAATCCTCTGCATGTGTCCAGCAGTCGGAACATCGGAGATATAGTCCAGCTTCATCTCACTCCCCTGGCACAACCAGAAGATCATTTGACGAACGACCAGATCGTTCACTGCTAGCCTGTTGATACTGCCTGCCCCCGTCCCAGGCTGCCAATTATGTACTCTTGACTCTTCCACCATTCATTTACTATTTCCCCTTCCCTTAATATTTTTGGTGACAGCCAGAAGAGGATTGGCTCCCCCCAGAGTCTGATTCCTCTCAAAGTTTCTTCCTTCCTGTGCCCTTCAGGGAGTTTTTTCCTTGCCACTGTTGCCCTTGGCATGCTTGGGGGGTTTAAGGCTCCATTATGTACTAATTAAATCATTACACAAATAAACATTCAATGAAATGTTAATGAGTGTGAAGGATATTGTCTCACAGTGTATGCCTTCCATTTTTTATGATATGATGACTATTTTGCACATGATTTGCAGAATGTGACTAGAAGGGAAAACATTGGAAAGTTGAGATCTCGTAACAACGGCCGTTCGTAGTTACGAAGCAATAAGGATAGGGGCTTTGCATCCTTCATAATCACAATAAATCACTGTCTTTGTAACAGTACATGTTGTTAATTTCAATAATGGTCAGCTCCTATGGCTCCCGATTGGTGCACACCTTTGCCTTGTTGTCTGAATCCACATTCAAGCATTCAATAATGCATCTCCATGCATTCAATAATGCATCTGGGCATTATTTTAAACTATTATTAAAGGGCACATCACAAGTATACCTCAATGCCAAATAATTTATTAAAAGGTTGATGTGTGTTTTCCCCATCTACAATATATTAAAGCCATCATCGTCGGCTTTTGAAGCAGCTGTAGACCAAGAAACATTCTGCACCATTCGGGAGGAAAATACATCACTGTCTGCATTGTGTGAGCTGCCATTATGTTCTTTTATACATTTAATAACAGCATACAGTACATTTCGTTTTTTTATACAGTATGAGATGTTAGGTTTGCTGAAGCTGAATTTCACAGTTCCTGCCAAAAAAAGAGCAGTTAGTTGGTCATGGTCCAATTGAAGTTAAAACTTATGGAGGCTCTTGTGCCTTGTCTATATTTTTTGGTGTCTATTTTGACAGTGAAACCACACTACTTCTTGTTGATATTTATGTTCCGGTTCTTGTTATTGTACATGCTGCCAGGCTTAATGCATCACATTCATACATTACTGAGATAAAACTGTAGACCTCAGTTTATTTTGGATCGCACGCCCCCAGCTCCCCAATACCCAGAATCCTTCAGATCTGTCACAGTGATGGTGTGGCAGCCTTCTCGTTTGGCCCTGCTAATCTCAGTCATTAGCAGAGATAATGGGCTGAGACAACAGGGGCCTTAGAACATCCCCCTTTTCCCAGGCTGAGAGTCAGGCTGCTAGGAAGTGGGGTGGGGGAGGGGGGCTTCTCAAATGACCCCCCATTAGACCACCCCCATCCCTCAAACCATACTTGGCCATAATCAGCCGCTTTGCAACATTTACATTAATGAGTTCTGTTCCTCTTTGTTGAACGGGCAGCAGTAGGAGATCATTGTGCTGCTACACCTGTGCTACATTGATGCACCATGTAAGACCCTGACATTGCACTGATGTATACAGCAGGAACTCTTATTATGGTCAACACGCTTTAGGGGCCTATTAATAAAACTTACTGCCAGGGTTAGCGTGACGGTAGGGGCTGAGATCATCACGGTAGAGTGTTTTCCAATTCATAAATGAAGATTACCAGGCCGATTTGACCATTTCCGAGTTTGCAGGAGTTGTAGGTCTCCACCACCCCCATTTGATCTTAAAAAGGCACCACAATGTAGGAAACACCATCTTCTGCTGTGCTGTTTTAGGGAGACGGATATTACTGCAATTTCAGAAATAAAAAGGTAAAACCTTTTCAACAAATGCTTCGTATTAAAAATGTTAATCACAGGGTGTCACACAATTTTTAAGTCCTCTAAAATGTGATGTGTTTAATAATTTGGACATACTGTCGGTACGCACTCAATTTGCAATTAGTAATTAGCATGTCATACGTTATTGAGTTTTAAGACTAGCTCCATTTTGATTATTTACTCTGAAAATGGGAAACATTTTAGCTACCCGTGGGGAGTGCTTGAGGAAGGTAGGGCGATCTACTGGATCACACAGTATTTTGTATAGAAGATTAAATTATGCCATTATTAATATTAGCAAAGCAATATTGAAGCAAAGCGATCCAGCTGCGGCAATAGACCTTCTAACACTACTCAAATGAAATATCATCCATTGATGACAGCTCATACTGCTCCTAGAGATGAGGGCAGGAAAGCCTTCACTATCATGAAGCAATTACTGCACATTTACATTTACGGCATTTAGCAGACGCTCGTATCCAGAGTGACTCACAAAGTGCATTTAAACATGGTAAGATTAATCAAAGTTAGTGCAAGAGATCAGTGTAGTAACTCTGGAATAGACATCATTATTGGCAGCTGCACACCGTACCTCTACACAGGGAAAGAAAAGTTAGTGGGTTTTTACAAATTTCATATTTAATCATGTAAACAGTGGTGATGGTAGTTAATTAATGTCAAGAATCAGTGGTAGTCTGCACAAGAGGAGAACAGTAGATCTTGCACTAGTCCATTCGAGGTCATATTCTGAACATGGACTCAAGACAGGACCATTAGAGGAGGTCATTATACAGGATTGATCTGACATGGTCAAGGCTGATATTGAGCCACTCGGCTCAATTCCTGATTCCACGGTTCGCACGAGAGAGAGAGAGAGAGAGAGACCGAGGAAATACGTTAATTAAATAGCTTTTTTTCTACTTTAATATTCAAGAATTTAATGAAAACAGGCTCACACGTTTACTATTATGCTCGTTTATGAAATTACACATTTTGTTGCTTAACACACGATATGTTTTTATTTAAATTTTAATCTTGGACAAAATAAAAATGACTGCCAATGTTAGCAATGGTGAGCAAATGCAAGGCTTAGATTATATGAAAATTAAGCAGATGTTCAAGCTATCTATTAATATGTTGAAAATAAGTTATGCATAATTTCGAAACATGTCCTAGGCCTATATCCATCCACTATGGCCATTTTCTCTGAGTGAACATATATCTAGAGTTTCTGAATTAGTATTACTGAGCAAAAACAGAGTCAAAAAGTGTCACCCAAACCATTAGCTCTTGAAGATTGCCATAAATATCTGCCAACTCATGCAATTCATGTAACCAGAACACAAAAATGGCGAAGGAGTGGCTTCAATGTTTATTCCGTTATCAGCTATCCAGCTGTTACATTATCTGCAGTTCATAGTCATGCTCTCAGAGGCTCGGTTTACACTTCAGGCCTTGATGCCCAGTTCTGATTTTTGGACTACATCCAATTTTTTGGACCGCCTGTTTACATTTACTTTTAAAAGTGATCCATATCCGATACCTGTGTTTACAGGGTTTACACTTGAAAGAACCCGCATGCGTACACAAGGGTTTGGCTACCGATATGGAAGTAAACAACAACCAAGCCAGCACAGCCATACTGTATATAGTCATATATACGAGCACTGACAAATGTAAATGTCAATTTAAGTTTTATGTTTTGAAACATTATATTTAAAGCCACAGTATGTAGGATTTATTTATTTGATTTATTTAAAAGGGACAGCACATAGTAATCAACATCCGCACTATGTTGATAACTATGTTACACTTCCTATGTACAACATTACAAGGTTCAATGGGAGCAGCTTTGATTTCCTTTCAGCCAGGCAAATTTTTGTGTGAAGGTGTGATAATTGTTGCTTGATCTGATGTCTGTCAAAATCTCTTCGAAAACAGTTTTGTTGCAATACATCCCCTGTATATTTCTGGTTCTGCACATGAAATGTTACACGTCATTCAAATTAGAAAAAGTATGAGTGTTGCATTTTGAATGACGCGAATAGGAATGACAGGGAAATTCAGATCTGTGCGTTTAGATGAGATTCGTATCTGATCCATTTTTTTCCACATATCAATGTGGCCCAAAACGGATCTGAAAATATCCGATTCCATGTGCTTTTTTCCTGTTTACATGTTCATAATCCATATCCAATGTGTGCCACATCTGAGCAAAAAATCGGAATTGGGTCACTTTTATCAGACGGTGTAAACGTAGCCAGAGACACAGGAAAACATGCATGCATCCATGTCATAATGTTGTTTCCATGATAACCATCATGATGATGATGAGTGACCTGTAAACCCAGCCCAGTCATTCAACCATTCTTGTGTGGTTTTGGACCTACCAATGAGGTTTGTTTCAACCGCTGGTTTGTGGTTAATACAAAATGTGACATTTGTAAAAGCAGAATGTCACTATAAACCGACCTATAAATATGTTCAAAAGACAAGTCCATTATCATATGTATTGTATGGAGGGCTATTCAATCCAATCACAATTGTCTGTTTGATCACAATAAATTAAAAAACTTTAATAACAGAATACTTTAATTAAGGACGTTAAATCAAAATACGTGTTTTCATTGAGTTAAATAAACAGCAAAACCTAATTATGATGCTTTTTTTTACTTTATAGCCAACTTGAATGCTTTTTTCACATGCTATTCAAGAGCTTCCTGTATTACCCATGGGGGAATGTTTTATGATTGCGCATTGCAGAATAAAATTGAACTTTTCCCTGCAGAATTTACGATTACTGGGGCCACGCTCCATTTGTATACATACATAGATTAAAATGCATGACTGCTACTCTCTGCTATGAGGAAGTGAACTAAAGAAGCCATGTGTTCAGTTGACTTCATTTATTAAAACTATTCAAAGTGTACTGCTCCACCTGTGAGCGCAATTAATGTTCCAGTAAGCACAGAAATCAGAATTTACACTGCAAACGATTTCTTAGACAAACTTATAAAATGCATGTTCTTCTAAAAAGAAATTGGGCAAAATGACTTTGTTTTTATGTATTTAACAAAATGTATTTATTTTGACTGCACCATATTAACATCATTAATTTGGAAATTGGTAAAATGTGAATTCCCACCTGCTCTCCTAAACTTAATAAATAGTGGGAATATACATTATCAATCAAGTCCTATTCATTTCTACTGAGCCAGAGGTTCGGAGACACTTGCTTATGAATTATGCTTGTGAAGAGAAGATGGCTTGGTATGGCCTTATTATTCCACCCAGGTTTTAAGAGCGCATCTCCTTCAGCTTTTGAGCAAAGCTCACCAAATTCAACCAATTCAGCTAGTTGGGGATTGAGTTATCTACAGTCTGGTACTCCAAATAGTTTGTGGTATGAATGATTATATTTTTAAAAGTTCTTATTTAGTGACTTGCATTTGTAGAACATTCAGAATCTGTAAACAACCCTGCAGCTGGTGACCTCACAATGAGCTACAAGATACTGCGTTCTTGCTAAAGCATGAAATTTCAGACCTCCCGAGTGGTCTAGTGGTTACAACGTTCATCGATGGCCACTGCGACCGGGGTTCGATTCCACCGGCCGTGCCAGAGTCAGCTCTGGCTGGGAGTGCCACTGGGGGTGGCAATTGGCTGTCCGCCCCAAGGACGGGGGGAGGGAAGCCGCCAGGAAGTTCGCTGCGCACAGGAGTGGCTCTGTAGTACTGGAGTTACGGTCAACATCCTTGGGAGTGCTGTCTCGGAGGAGATGATACTTTGCCTTTGTCGCTACCGGTCACAGGGCTAAGGCAGTGAACTAACTATACGAGGGTGGGATTGACATGAAAAACAGAGGGTGTAATTGGCTACTAAATTGGGAGAAAATTAAATACAATCTGAAACTATTTTAATTTTAATTTCAAGATTTGGATTGTCAGTGGAAAAGCAAGCAAGCAGGCTTGCCCCACCTTTTACACTGAAAATGGCTGCAACCTGTGTTTTTTTGGGCTGTAGCAATTGGTTAGATCGTGAAATTGTATTCTCTATACCAACTGTATCCCCAACATTCCAATAGCTGACAGCTTATCTAGTCTTGTTTGCTAGCTAGCCAGTTTAAAGACCCAAAATGACTCAAACCCAGGGCACAATTCACAATTGTTGCCCTTTATGAAGCAAACGATTGGCTAGCCAGTGAGGTGGAAAAACAGCTAGATGCAAGTAAAAAGAAAAGGTAACAAAGCTAGCTATCCAGCTAAAAGAATAAACCCCAAATATCTAGCCTAGCTAATGTTAGATGATTAAATGTAAAATCACCACAACAAGCCAACTAATTTTAGCAATCTCCCTCTCCCAACATTGGCTTAAACTACTACCATTTAATCTGTCTTTACTAGCAGAATCTGATAAACAAATTCCCAAAGCCACAATGAATTTCCCTTTCCTTTTTTCTCGTTTTCCAACAGGCTCAACCCCTGTCAAACTTGCGTGGCTTAAAAGTCCTTAGACTGTGATTTCCAATTATGCCCTGCCCAGTCAGGGCTGGGCAACAGCCACAATCCACACACAGCTCAGTAGGGCTAATTATTCAAATCAGGTGTGGTAGAGCTGAAACAAAAAGATCACGGAAGGAACAAGATGCGTCTTGGACAAAAGAGGGAGACAAATACCAAAAAACAGGAACACAATGGTCATTAATGTGCTACACTACACACGTGAGTAATACATAAATGATGATAAATAGGCACACAATGAGTGGAACAGACAAACACACACGAAACGCTACACTCCAGCCACATTTTAAATCACCTTGTGACATACGCTACACTGTGTATTCACAGGAATTGTACACTCCAAAAAACATTAGAACATATACACATTTTTGGTTTTAGTGGTTCATACAGATGGGGAACTCAACTGCTGCTTTTCAATTTGGCCTGGACATCTCACAAGCATACCATTTGCGATACATTAGGGATTTAATTTTTGTGATTTCCATCTGCACTATAAAGTATGGTTAATTAAAAAACTTTAAATGAATTTGGATAAGCGTAATGATTAAGCTCAACAGCACCCATGATGCACATTCATTCACTTTTCTTTCAAACATTTAACGGTAACCATCGGCCAAACCACCAATTAACCAATCAACCATAAGTGATGACCTTATGACCTATAAGTTGATTTCCTCGTGCATATTAGTATCAGTATTTTTCCAAAAATCATAAGTGACCAATAACATCACATTAGCAGGACAGACTGCAGGTAATTCATCATCTGCTTCCCAGCCCCTGGAAGTTCAGGTGAGATTTTTTTCATGTTTTATCAGCTTCTGCAGTGTTATTTATTATTTATAACAAGGCATGGGCTTTCTCATAAAGATAACACAGGTGCATTTTTTTGTCAGCTTGCCTCAGAAACTTTCAGTGTGTGCCAAGGGGCCCCATTTCTTTTTCCTTTGCTAAAATTACACACAGCTGACCAAGCAACACAAATTGAAGCAACCCACATTCTGCAGAATAATGTTTACTTGTGGCTGCACCACTAATTAAGGCATTACTGAACGCAGATGAGAAAGTGAGATCATGTGAACGATCTTTCTTTTTGTCCACAGCATGAAATGACACCTCTTGGTTTTTTCTCCTTTGTTTGCAATTTTCCACATACTTCCATACATATGATAATTCATACAATGAATACAATACAATAAAATCAATTTCATGCATGGTGTCATTTTACTGTAGTACAGTAAATACCAGATGGATGTACTTGATGTTTATTGTGGCTTTTGAATATATTAATGCTGTTGTTTCCCATTTATTCAACCAACTGGGTATGCAAAGCAAAAAGCCCACATGGATGTTGCAAATCCCCAAGCTAATAATGGCTATAAATATTATTAATGACCTGTATAAATATTTCAGTTTACAATGAAATGTTCAAATTCAAAGAGGATCTTGGTGGTGACGAGGAGTCAGATTAGCTCAGTGGGAGAATAGTCATATTTATTAGTTTTGAATGAACAAGATATTACATCAACATCTACTTTCCATTATAAGGAAATGGAAAATAATGAATTCTCATGAAATTAAAATATTTGTAAATTGGTGCCCTTTTAACTTAAACTTGATTAAAGTGATACTCCACTGTTCCAATATTTATGTTCATTCCAACTGCAAGGAATTATAATATCAGGGAATAGGCTAGTGGCTGCCACTGCTAGGAGGTGTTTTAGGCACCACCCCAACAGGCATTCCAAGCCATTCTAAAATGTTCCCCAATTTTTTTGCCATTATTTTATCGCTTTGCATCTATTTTAAGTGAATATTATTCATATTTTATTGAATATAGATTATCTTCAATAAAATATGTTTTTTTTGCACAGATAGCAAATGTAAGTGCAGTTTTTGGATTAGCTATCGTCACATCCATTCAGATCAATCAAAGGCAATGAAATTGTTCCCAAGGGGAGGACTGGCTGTGCGTAGAGTTACATGGGAAGTGAGTACATTAATTTGAATATGATATAGCTCAGACTTAATTATAATTGTTGATTGTAAAACTAAATTTCATTGTCACAATTAAGTAATGCATAAACATTTGTTTATTTGACAAATGCATCATATAAAATGGCCTTTGGTATGTGTCGACAGTGTCAATCGTAGTGTGTCGTTCACTGGTGGGTATAGGTAGATGGGGTTGGGATGGTGCGGAAGAGGTTGGGGATGGGGGGGAGTAACTGTAATTTCACCAGCCACCACTGGAATAGGCTGTCTGCTCTCTGGCTCTGCATAAAAGTTTACCCAGAGTCTCAATTCAAGCAAACATGCCTCCATTTTGCTTCCTTCCCAAGGACAGAGCAGCGCTGACTATTCTACACAGCAGCCTGATCAATATTCTGGACAGCTCTTGTGCTATATAAAGAAAAGTGGCCGAGCTTTGTAAGTCTAGCTGTTCCACTTTTCCCGAGCGCTTCCTGAAACTTTCCTTCAAAATCATTACTCAGATAAGAGGTGCAGGGACAACGCACAAACATCAAAACAAGTTCAAATTTAATTCCATGCTTGTGCTGTTATGTTTTCTATATTTTTAATGGGCACCAATTACAACAAATTGTTAGAGACTGCAATACACACCATCACAAAAAAAACGCAGGCAACAAACAGCCTGAATTACTAGAACAGTCAAAGCCTGTACTCCAAAATAATTTTCTCTTTTCTGTTTGAATAATTATTAACTATTAATGTATACCCCTGCTGCAAACACTGCAGGGGTTTCAAATTCAGAACCACAAACAGATTACATTGCATTATTATCACAGATTGCATTATCACACTAACTAGATTAACTGAAAGAAGTGCTTTTTGTTTGTTGTTTTTGTTTTGTTTCAGATCATTTCCAATTTGGTAGCCCTATCTATTTCTTTCAATTTACCCTCCCCCACAAGCCTGCCACTCTTCCTCAGAGGCAAGCCACTTTTTCCCGAACAAGGATGCCTTTCACGCTTCTCGGTGAGCCCGTGCCGGCTCACCTTCCCCCCTCCCTCTGGGGCGGTCTGCAATCATCGCCCCCGATGGGGCTCTTGGCCAGAGCTGGACTGGCACAGTCAGGTTTCGAACCGCGGCTGCAGCAACTTGCATTCCGGGTGAATGCTTTGACTACTACGCCACCTGAAGTCCCCCGAAATAAGCCCTTTTTGACTTTTATGTATTATGCATCTTAGGTGTTTCAGTGGCGAAATAATGGGACCTTATCCCTGAAGAACCTGTGAAGGGACCAGCCAACAGTTCTTCCTCTTCTTCATCCCAGTGGTTTCCAGTGACAACCAGCAGCAGAAAATATGTTCCGTTGTTAAAGGGTCCCTCAACACACGGACCACTGGCACCAACGTACAACAAATTGTCACGTATCGTAAACTAGCCAAACATGTACTGAACAAGGGCCTAATGGTAGAATCGGCAGCCCCAATGACAGAGAGCTAAGGTTTGATTCTTTGCAAACCCTAAACTAACATTTGTTATATGTTATATGCAGTGGAGAGTGGTAGATGAAATGATGCATGTAACACATGTAAAAAAAACGTCCAGCAACAGTAATGAAATATTAAGGCACGCACCCATATTTGGCTGGTCCTGTACAAGTGTGAACTGCCTATCAGGGACTATCGAAACCGTCTCTGCCAGACCAGCCCTGGCAGTTAGCCCCGATCGGGAATGACATTTGGCTGTCCACTCCTGAGGGAGGGGGGAGGGTGGTCGGCACAAACTCGCTGTGAAGCACATAAGGGTGTCTCCAGAAAGGAGGAAATTGAATTGAAGCAAGTAATGTCAGTTTTTTCCACAATTTGTTTGCACTCAGAATGACGACAAAACTAAACATCACACTTATGTTTTATTGGCTTGACAAGTAGGTTCACCTGTTTGTAGGGGACCAGGTGTGGTTTTATCACACAAGGTTACATTTAATCAGCCTCATGAAATTACATATTAATATTAATATTAATCAGTCTCATTTTATTATTCACTTATGGATTATGAATGCATTGATGCTTCAATTTTTCTATCAAAGCTACAACTATTGACAATACACAAAGGATTTTGGAGTTCTATTCCCAATGTTTCTTTACATCAAAACTGACACAATGTTTAACAAACAATGTGCTTGTTAGAGCATGAATGAGAAAAAGAAAAAAAAAAATGGCTTGAATTTTTAACTTTTTTATGTCAGTGGCAAACATTCAAATTGAATTAACAAGCCATTTTTTGTATTTCTACACAGAAACAGAAAAACAACAACAATTAACGATACATTCTAACAAAATGTATAATTCTAATCTACAAATTAACAAAATTCTAGGTGTGAATGTTTTTAGAGGGATTGTTTGTAAAATAAAAAAGAAATATCAGTTATAGAATAATTTCAAAAAACATAAATCTGAGATTTACAACAACGTGCCTCACCCTTGCCCTGCTTCAACTGAATGGAATGTTATTTGTAGGGGAAAAAAACATAATCTGATGGGAGTGCTGCTTTTCTGACCAGGTATGTCTCCCATTTTCATCTTTTTAGCTCTCCATTGGCAGATGGCAGATGCATCTCATCTGAACCGATGAATATCAGATCAGAACCCTCACTTGGACAGAGAAGGGCAAAGTAAGTACGAAAGCTCAGCTTCACTCGTTTTAATTTTGGCCTTCATTTTCCTGGCTTCAAAAGAACGGTGATTGGCGAGTCCAAGCTTTGATCTGCTTTTCCTCCTGTAATTTCTGCTGCTGTTGATTTTTCCAGCAGGGCCTCGATTCGAGCTGGCTTCGGAAAGGGCCAGAAATGAAAAGCTACCTTCTCTCCGGCAATTTGTGTGGGCCTGGGGTTCCATCAATGTAAAATGGCATGCTTTAATAGTGTAATTGTTCATGATTTTCCAAATACCACAAATAATTGTGAGCTGATGGCTCATATCTGTTCCCATTTCTTTTTTTGTCAGGAGCTGTATTAAGAACCATTGTTATACATTGGTTTTTTACTGTTCTATAGTTGTATATAAGTGTGCATAATATATGTATGTGTTTCAATGCATAATTGTACCGTATGATAAAGATATGAAACCCGCTCACTAGAACTATGCAAAATACAGAACTGTAAAAAAAGGTAACATTAATGTATTATACATTGCACAGTAAGGATCAGTGGTGATTTCTTTAAGACAACAAAGGAAGCTTGGCTTCCCCTATAATTTTTGGGGGGATGGGAAAGATTTTTTAAATACAACATTAATAAAAAATATTTAATATCTTTTAATACGTTTTTTGAAAATACCACGGATAGAGAGTGGTATTTCAATTCCATGGTATGTCACTTAGACTGAAATGATTTGTTGGCTGGGCCACTATTGGGGGGGTGCTATGCGAAAATAATTCTTGCGCCCCTCGGATTTTCTGTCGACGGGGTGCTACGAAAAACCTAAGAGCAGTTCGTTTATTTCGCGGAGTTTTCAATGAATACGGGTGGCTCCACTAGTGGTGAAACTAAGAATTACAACTCAGTCAAGTGCAAGTTTCATGCGCGGACCATATTCCTTATATTGGAATGCCGCCGCGGGCCAATTAAAAATGGACCGCGGGCCGCAGTTGGCCCGCGGGCCGTAGTTTGGACACCCCTGGTTTAAACCAACACTATCTATCGCCTCACGCACTTGAAGCTGTCAGTGGAAGCTGGGTTTCTATGGACTTACTGTATTGAATGGAATAAGATGTGATGGGTTTTGGGAATTTAATTGGACAATATTGGCTCACCTGGAAGCGGAGATTCCGAGCCATACAGCCAATCTGATTTTGACATGCCTCCGTCAATCAGGATCTGTCTCCATCCTGTCCAATAGAAGATAGCTACAATATTTATTCCTCTATTATTGTAATTCTGTATTTTAATTGAACTGTGAATAATTTATGTTCTAAATTGATCTCTTGGAGTTTTAAAGTTAGCCACAATAGCTAGCTAATGTTAGATAATTGCATTGATTTGTCAGTCTGCTAACTTGCTTGGGCTATCTTAGCTAACATTAGCTAGCTAGCTAGTTAGCATGATGTTTTAGAATAAATTATTTGCATATTCAACATGTCAAATAATAAGCTGCGGTTTTGTTTGAGCTAAAGTTAGCTACTAGTTAACGTTATCTAGCAAAGTATTAGTCTCATCTTGCATGTTTGAACTGAACTGGGGTAACGTTAGCTAGCTAGATAACTGCTTGACATTGAGGATTGTAACGTCAGAGAAAACCCCCTGTTGTGTGAGATTAATACTATAGGGCACTTTGTTAGGAAGGAGATTCAAATTTTCTTACAAGGTAAGGGGACAACCCATAACATTCATTTTGAGATGTTATAAAAAATGTGTTAGCTTTTACCTTAATTATGGAAATTGTTTAGCTATCATTCCCTGTATTGTTTCTCTATAAGAGTTGACATTTAAAGGTAAACAATTTATTTGTGAGGCTAGTATTACCAAGTGTACCAAAATGTATTTACTGTTATGTTGAATAACATTTGCATTACCTATGTTCCAAGTCTTTAATAAACTGCCAATTTATCTCTTTATTTGTTTCTAATGTTTCATCAGTTCTAATTTGATGAAAAAAGTACTAATTTGTTATTGAATGAAGATGGTAGGATTGTCTTAAATTATATTATGTCAGGCTTTTCATATGAGGATAATTCCTGTATTTTGCAGTAGTGAGGCAGGCAGGCAGGCAGCATCAGGGGCAGTGAGCACATCATCATCACCATCATCATCATAACATCATCACAGCAGCAGGGGCAGTCAGTGTTATCACTGGAATATCAGAGAAGGTCAAGGTCAGATTCCCCCCACCCCTGGGTCTCAGCTTCACCTGTTGTGGACCCCACCAGTTGCAACTAATTTGTGGTAAAAATCTGTTTACACGTAGCATACGTTGGTTTTCTTTTGTTGTACTACTGTGTACGGATGTACAACCACAAGAAATGACAATTTGGTGCATTGCCTTTGGCCCAATCCAAAGCCAAAAATATTTTCAAAACCTTTTGTTAATATAATGTTTGCACAAGGGTTAAAACCTTGCCCTTTTCCCTTGCAGTTGTCCTGTATCCACTGACAAACCACCTTTATTGTTACATGGTTCCCAGTAACCATGGCTTAACTGAACCATTGATGGTGTCCACTGATGTTAACAACTGAATACATCCATCATCTTTCATATTTTCTTTCAACCTGTGGCAACCACAGGCTCACTGTGGCCAACACAGTGTTGACATGTTTTTAGTTTTTTTTCATTTTATTTTTTTAATTTGTTTCAGTGTTTTTTAAATTTCATTTTATTTTTGTAATTTGTTTCAGATTTTTTCCCTGTTTTTCTCCCAATTTAGTGGCCAATTATACCCTCTCGCCCTGGGGCGGACAGCCAAATACCACCTCCCAGCCAGGGCCGGTCTGGCACAGTTGGGTTTTCAAACCGCGATCGTGCTAGGCAGCTCACACTCGTAAAGCACCAGTCAATGCGAGTACATTAGACCGCTACACTATCCGAGACCCCCAGTGGTGACATTTACCCAACATTGACATGCTGTTCTCAGACATCCCAGGATAGCCTCACTTCCCAGAGTAGGCTGGTGGCATTGGAGGCCTACTCTCAAAAGGAGGTGCTGTACCTGTAGGCTACATTTGGAGTGAAGATGTGCCACAGAGAGGGTTACGGCAACAATGGTTCACTTTCTCTGGTGAAAGAGACACTGCCAAGAGGCAACAACCCAAACATTAGAAACCACAATGTCGTTTGCCAGTCGGTTCATTAAACTTTGATCTTCTTCCTTGTTTTAAAGGGACTCAACCTTGTATTCTGTTACTAAAGCATCAAACTCTCCTTCCAGGCCTCCTGACTGAATGTTGGTGAGCACAGAGCACACGGTAGAGGAGGGACCTTTGGGCTGTGGAGCATCACAAGTATATCATTAAAATGTCGGTGAAGTGATGGATATGTACTATGTCACTTAAATAGCTTGGTTAAACTGAAAAAGTAACGCAGTTAATAAATACGTTTTAGTATACGCAGCTTAGGTGAAAATGCTAAAACGAGACTAACGTGCCCCACATCGGCCTCTTCCCTCCTCTGGTTCGTATTGTCTTCTTGATATAATTTGGAGGCTTGTTTGAGGTGACACCTCCCAGACAATATCAGCTTTCTCCTGAGAGAAGCACTCCCAAGGGAGCCTTTCATAACTTGACTCTTGCTCTTCATCAGACATGACAAAAATTGTCAGTTCACTATGGCTTTAACACATTAGTGTTATATAGACAAATGAAACCAAACCTTCACCACACCCACAGGCAGTGGCGATTTTACCATGAGTGCAGGGGGTGCATTAGCACCCCCTACTGTTGGGATGAAAATATTACAATTTTCAAATCAATGTCAAAAAACATTTAAAAGAAAATGATTTCTGTCCATTGCACCCCCTGTTTTAAAACCCTTAAATCGCCACTGCCCATAGGTAATTAATTATTCTTAAACTGAACTGCGCCGCAGGTGTGCTACCGTCTCTAGTCACAAAATTACCAGAATCATTTTGGACCAGCTTTAATTGTGAATTGTGAATTAACCATTGTGAATTAATGCTGGTGTCTTAACATTGCCCCTTGACAAAGAAAATTTAGTCCTCCGTCCAAGTCCATATTTTTGAGTAAATCACTAGCAAGAGAACAGCTTCTCTGTGTGTGCAGTACCTGGTGATGTCATAGGATGGAAGACAGACCGATGGTGAACAACAGCTAATTTCTTGGAATTATGGGAATTCCAGTGTTTAAGCGCTCTTTCAGGGCATTACATATGATCCGCTGTAGGCTACAACCACACTTCACATTGTGAGGAAAGTGTAAATCCATTGTTTTAGCTTTCGTTCTTCAGCAGTGACAGAAGTCTTTGTCTCAGCATCAACCATCAACGTCAACACAATTTTAGCCTCTAGTCATCTCTCAAAGCATTCTTAAAGTGATTTCAATTCATAGATCTCTACCTATTTTAAGGATCTCGAAGCGCAGGTGACTGATGAGACAAATAAGGCTCACAGTGAGCTAATGGAGAATAAAAATACATTTTGTAAATTGGGAATCAGATTTAGCGAGGGGTGAAAATAGAGCCTTCATTTTTTTTAGCGAGTCCACTTTTACAGCCCGTAGCCCTGGGATGGCCCGCATAATGAGAGCCTTCAAGGCTATCACTTCCACATATCTCTGTTATGCCTCAATTGCATCCACTTATAACCGCACATTTATCCATGGCTTACGACCTTCATTTCTCTGCTTTCCTCAATGCATTATGTTACGGTTTTATTTCAAACACTTTCCTCTTCTGAGTATTTAGGTTTCCTAAATTGGGATTATAATACCGGAGCTAGAGGGGGTTTAGACTCTGAGTCTAAATTGGGGGTAATACCAGGAGTGTAAGCTACAATCTCCAGTAACCCTTGAATATATATTTTAAATTAAAGACTACATTATAACTCTCTGTGGGAGCAGGTCAAGTGTTTATTATTTTTGATTTTAATCAAATGGAAAGGTTTGGAGTTCTCTCCGGCACCACCAAGTGTAGTATATTATTTATTGTGTGTGTGTGTGTGTGTGTGTGTGTGTGTGTGTGTGTATGCGTGTGTGTGCTTTACCATTAAATCTAAAATAACATTAATTCTGATATAGACTCTAAATGTGACTACTTATATGATCGCAATTGATCATTTTTAAAAATGCTTTTAACATTGTTATAATACGGTACTTTTTGGGTGCCTATGGGTTTAATTTAATATAAATGCGCATAGAACTCATTATGTTTCAGAACATGACTGGCAGAATAAAATAATACATTAAAAGTCTAAGGACGGGATTCAGTCGAATGAATTTAATCTAAATACGGAAAAATGCAATTCAAATTCAAATCAACAGAAACCTTCTCTGATTAATCCGGCACCATATGTAAATAAATTCTGTTTAACGTGCCATATCTCATTGGTGGTGGACATAAAATATTGTAGCCAATAAAGACCGAATGATTGGCACCATGGGTTGCCTTTGATTGGTCAGACAGACCTAAACATACAGTACATACTTTTTTGTGTTAAATGTGTTAGTTTGGATTCTTCCAGCTTGCTATCCAGCTTAATGCTCCATCTCCATAGAACAGCATTAGGAAGAGGGGAGGAGCATTAGGAAGATTAGGGAGCAAAATGAAATAAATATGTTGCATCATGAATGCCTAATATATACTATATAGCTAGGTTAAGTGACCTTCAGTGACCTTCCTTATAATAAAAGGCAGGGCAGTATTCCAGCACAGTGGCCCAAGTTGCACTTATTGACATCATCATGCAGTATAAAACAAACAGGTCAATGCAAAACAGAAACTTTCCAGCATTAGATTGTGCTGGACAAGTGTGGGAGTATGAAACTGTGGGCCACCATATTTATCTCATATTTATTAATGTATATGTACTCTGAGACCCATTTAAATTGTCCTGTCATACCCTTCACCAAAACTCAAATGTATTCTGGTGAAATTATACTCACAATTTGTCATGATTCACACCAGAGGGCCTTTCTGGATGGGTTGGTCCCTTTCACACCGAAGGCCAGACCTACATTCAATTTTTGTAACCTGACCGTGATTGGGTAGTGCATTGTTGTAGAGTAATTTATGTTTTAGTTTTAAGCCTGGTATAGTATTGTACAGAACCTGTTTGAACCAGAAGGATGTCAGATATCTAACAAAAGTTGGATAATTGAATACAATGAATAATAAGCATGGCAGCCAAATCAGTTTGAAATATGGAATATGGAATTTATGAAATAAAGTAAAACATTTTATATATATTTAAAAAATCTGCCTTGAGCTAACATACACAATACACATTTATTAACTTCAAATTCAAATTTCACCATGTAACTTTCCCAATTTAACTAAATTTGTCTAATGACAACAATAGAATATTTCAGGAGTGCGCCATTTTGCTTTAGCCTTCAGTGTTTGGCAGTTGAGGGAAAGTTTCTTATATTCTTTGGTGAAATTTTTATGTCAGTCACGGAGGCCTGTCCATTGATAAAAACCTGCAGTGGCAGCCAGTGAGCTGGGAATAGAGGAAGCTGAAATTTTACCTTTCAATCAACCATTGGCCTCAACCTTTTTAATTTAGTTTGTGTAATTAACAAGTGTGCTAATTAATTGAATAATCCATTGTTGAGTAGTCACGATGGTTTCTCTTAATTGTATCTCACGTTGTAGCGATCTGTGTCTTCACATCACATTAGAGAATTTAAATGACAATTAAGGGGGGTTAATTAAATAAAAATCTACTTAAATCCTTTTGAGAAACTCTCAATAAAGCCTAGAAAACAAACTTCAATTCAGTGAAGAATTCAGTGCTGTTAAATGAGCATTAAACTGCCTGATCTGCCCATATCAGATTAATGGATATTTACGAAGGCAACATTAAATACATCTTGAATTCGGGCACAGAGAGCAGAAAGTATATTTCTCCACAAGTTCAGATAATTTGTAGATATAAGAAAATGCTGCACAATTTTGTAATGTAAAACTAGTTGCTCGATTGATAATCAAGGAATGTAAACGGAAACAAGTTGAGCGGTTTGTCTATGCAAATGCTGAAAGAGGTAGAAAACTAACGTCGAACGGAAACATGAGTTCCCTTTCCAAAAGAGTTTGAGCTACATTTGAGCTGAGCCATATGGCAATCATCTGAAAGTTCTACAATTTTTAATCCAAATGTATTTTTCTTATATTTCCTGAGGTACTCGGTATAAATGGCATTAGGAGATTGCATGATGGGAAAGGCATCTCTTCTCTGCAACCACCTGAAAGACACAACCCCAAAGAAATATGCCTGTACAAACATAATTGTATGCATGGCCGTATCTACCATTGAGGACACAGAGGTCATGACCTCAGTATTTTTTCTGAGTCTGAGTTGTATATATTTTTTTTACATACTGATTCAGTGTAATACTGAATAAAAGTGGTGAACTTCATAAAATGACTTAACTTCGGTATAGCAAAGATTTTGTACAAAGCCAAGATTGCCGCTTGCTTGCCTGATCACTGTCATCGTCATTACTTCTATGTGTGTGTGGTGGTGAAGTGGACCCTTCCCAATCAGGCGGATCTCGTTGTTACTACAAAATCTTTGCTCAGCAAAGATGACGCAGTGACGCTTGGGACGACTTTGCTGCAGAGCAGGAGTTGTAACTGAGACTGCTGATCTGAAACCAAGCAAAGCATAATGTAGGCGTAGAAATCTCTCACATCATAAAAAAGTTATTAAAAAGAATGCTTGTATTATAACCTGATTAATGCTATTCATCTACAGAGATCATCTGTAGATAGCTATTTTGTGTGTAGCTTTGTCTAGTCCCTAGCCAAACGTAGCTGTTTTTGTCTAGCTGACTGTTACATAAACCACTTTTTAGTCAGACTTTGTGGTACATTTAATGTACATTTTCAGTGGCCATTCATAAAATCATGACAGTCTACTACTCTTGCAGGAATTAGCTACAAAGGTAGACTGATTACATAAAATGACATTTCTCGTGACGAACCCCCCTAGAGGGGCTAGGGCTCATGACCTCGGTAATTCTCGAATCCTGGATTTGGCCCTGATCGTATGCTCAAATATAGATTATGCATGAAACCATGAATCTTGGGCTTGGACCTTCTGAATATTATTCTACTTGATGAATCACAAAAAACTCTGGAAAGCCCCTAAATGTGAAACCAATGGCCTCAAACTAGCCAGTCTGAGTGATTCTTTGGGACCAATTAGCACTCCTTGTAGTATGAGTTGAACCAGCATACATTGGACCCTTGCTGAATTTGCTAAAAAGAGGATAACAAAATAAACTTCAGAAGGCAGGGAGTAATTTTATGTCCTGATTTTCATAATAATAATAATAATAATAATAAAAATACATCAATTTATATAGTGATTTTCAAGGACCCAATGGCAGTTTACAGTTACATAAAGAAGAAACTGTGTTTGTAGCAAAAAATGTTTAGGTAAAACTTTGTCGACACACTCACAGAAGATTGAAGGGCTATAACAAAGAAGGGAAAGTAAGGCAGGTGCTTTTTGAATGAAGACTCACTCCTGATTCAATTAATTAAGCTAGAAACAGCATAATGGTATGATCTAAAATATAACCTTTTTTAATTTGTACATTTGATTGGCGTACATAACAAGGAGTTATAGTAATTACATGAAACAACTTTTTCAAGTACAGCCAATAAATACAGCTCTAAATATTAAAATAGTTAACTCAAAGTATTAACGACATATGAGAACATGCAACATTACACAGTTGTTAAAATGAAAACAAATTCCATCAAACCATGAACATTCAGTCCTAATGTGTGCTGTAAATCCAATGCAGTGCATCCTTATGTTCTGTAGAGTGAATCTTGTTAGAAAAACATGCGTTGTTTCTGAGACTGCATGCTTCTCTGTGTTAAATATCAAATTACTCTTGTTTTACATTACAAATGATTTACACATATTACTGCTGGCTCTCTCTCAAAGGAAGGGAATGCCACGCTCTTATCCTTGCATTGCAGGAATCCATTATCACTGTACAGTTTGTGAATTCTGGCAGGGCCCAAAGTTTTGATGCAAATGTGAATGCATTTTATTGTATCATAAAAGGGAAATTTAATATTTATTTTGTGCCAGAGAGAAGCGGTGGGATTTGGGGGAGGGGGGTAGGGGGAATAGTTCATACTATTTTTATTATGGTTTGTGAATTATGTGGTTATGTGTTGTTGTATTGTGTTCACTGCCTTCAGAATCAGGCTTGAATTTGATGAGGGTTTTTTTTCTTCCACGTGATGGGTTCAGTTAAAACTCACTCATATAATAATTCCCAAACTGATATATCTGGTGATTTTGATTCACCCAGCTCTAGTGTATTGGTCTTGTTTGTGTACTGCTGATAATATGCAGTATGGTGAACACATAATTGCTGCCCACACCACCCTTTAGTCTCCTCATGCAAAATTACCATAAATACTTGTATGGAGAGCTAATGAACAGGGTAATGTTTATTTACCCTCCATTATTATTCATTTTCGAAGCATGATTGGTGGCTGTACTGGCCTATTTCACTTTCATTTGAAATGTATGCTGACTTGGCCCCAGCCTATTAGTGTTGTCTTTACACTGATAGACTGGGGACAACTATAGCTAGAGCTCAGCTTGAAGTGGGTGGAAAGAGAGAAAAATAAAAAACCCTTAAATTTAAAAACAATCCAACATCTCTGAAGGCGGAGCTCCAAGTTGGCGTGTAACATCATGCGACGGTGCACGCATAAACATGGCATTACCAACAACAGTGCGGCATGAGGCAGTGGGTTCCTTTGCAATGACATGACGATTGCCTAGAAAGACCCTTTCAAAGTTTGTGGATGTGTGTCACATTTAAGGTTGGGGTGATAGATAACCAGGTCTGATTATCAATAAATTAACCAGAAATTATCGATAAAGTTAGATATTTTTTACTTTACGAAGTCAAACTCATCAACCTGGGTGAGACATTCCATTCCCACCTGCAAACATTCTTTGCTTTTGTTTCTTTATCAGATAGGGACAGGAAATCATTTATTTCCTGAGGGCTTATACAATCATTCTTGTTTAGAAAAAAAGTAATGTTACGGCAGCCCAGCTACAGCAGAAACTCGAGGATATGAATGCGTTCAGAATTGATTTATTGATCTGAATTGTGTGAATAAATGTGTAGTTACAATGGAGAGATAGTCACTTCTTTTGACTATATATAAGTATAAGATCACATTATACTTATACTAACGTACCGCTAGCAGACAGAATAGTTAGCTTGCTAGCTAACTGGCTAGCACACTTGTTAAGCTGGTTTGCTAGCTAGCTCTATTCTTCTTACAAACAGCCTATTACAAAGGATTATAAATATTTCTCATTTGTATCAACAGTCAAAATCTGTCAACTTCATGCAACCTGTATATTTGTATACTAGAAAGCTGACTGTCTAGCTACATTTTAACATTTTTTGAACTTTTTAAGCTTGGGACAGATGTAGCTATTTAGCTATATAATACATTCACTTTCCACCATTTAACTACATTTTTTAAGTCGGTGCTTTTGATTGTCTCAGATGAAACATTTGGTAAACTCGCTAATTACGTTGAAAGGGAATCCCATTTATGCAGCTTCCAGTGTTTTGCATGCTGCAGAACATTTAATTTGAAAACAATTTATGATGATATATATCAGTATGGCAGCTGACTTATCTAGTAGGTATGTTATTAATGATATAGAAATATGGGCCGTATACAACACCAGTTAAATTACTTTGTTCACAATTCCATAGTGCACAGTTCTTGGGGGAAGAATTGTCTTTCATCACATCAATACAACAATGGCATCAGCTTTTCAGGCAGGTTAGTGGTGACAATAATATACTTGTATACCCCAGTCGGTGGAGCTGAAACTTTTGAAAGCAAAATCTAAAAGTCCAACATATGATCTGACATCTCTTACAACAAGTGGACATACAATACATTGTTTACCATGGGGTAAATAGCATCCTCAATGCTATGATACTATCACATCACATCACAGTGATATCTTGTAATTTCAACCCGGCCTTGTAAGAGCAACTCAAACTGATCATTTCAACATGATAATGATAGGGTGAAAAACTTGACTACACTTCTAGGCATACCATGCATATGAGCTCTGACATTTAAAACAATGGCTTGGTGTGCTCTTATCAAAGAGAGCAGGGTTTTTTGGACATTTGATTTTTGTCAACAACCCTCTGGAGATGAAGACTGCAATACCCAGCTCAGGCTTTGGGGTCATCACATGAACCAAGGTTAGGGTTTTAAAATGGACTAAATTGTGACCTTAAAAAGTGAAATTCGGCCTCCTGCGTGGTCTAGTGGTTTCAACGTCCGATGCTGCCCATGGCGACCGGGGTTCGATTCCCCATCGTGCCAGAGTCGGCTCTGGCTGGGAGTGCCACCGGGGCGGCAATTGGCTGTCCACCCCAGGGAGGAGGTGCAGGGAGGGAAATTAGTAGTAGTAGTATTATGGATAAGGAGGTACAGACTGCCCAGATGGAAGATACCAGGGCAGAGCATAATACATCTAAAGATATAATTAATAAAGATTTTTTGGATCATAATGTGAATAGAGGTGGTTCGGCACAGTTATGTGTGGAGGGGAAGGACAATGTAAGTGTGAGTAAGGCTCTGAAGTTCATGTGTTTAAATGCGAGAAGCATAAAAAATAAATTTTTGGAAATGGAGGCTGTCATGTTGAATGGGGGTTATGACATTGTTGGGATTACTGAGACATGGCTTGGCGCAGTGGATGGGGATGAATAGAATGTAGAGGGGTACAGATTGTTTAGGAAGGATAGAACTAATAAAATAAGAGGGGGAGTGGCCCTTTATGTGAAAGACAATCTTAATGTGCAGGAAATTCCAGGTATAAACTCTGTTTCTTGTGAGGACATCTGGATTAGATTACTGGGAGATCATGAGAAGGGCCTTAATATAGGAGTATGCTATAGACCTCCAGCTTCAGACAGTAACATAAATAGTACGCTCTTTGGTAACAAAAAACAAACCTGTGCTGAAGGAGAGATGATAATAATGGGCGACTTCAATTACCCCTCTATTAATTGGGAGATAGTGACAGGTCAGGGCAAATGTGAAGAGGAGTTTTTAGATATGGTCAATGACTACTTTTTGGTACAGTCTGTTATTCAGCCTTCGAGAGGGAAATCAATACTGGATCTGGTTTTGTGTAACAATCCTGACATAATTTGCAGCACAGTGGTAGGAGAAGTGACCACAGTGCAGTTATTTTGTATATTTTTTGGGAAGTTAAGACAGCCTCCTCTAACTCTAGAATTTTTAACTTTAGACGAGCTGACTTTACATTTACATTTTACATTTTAAGCATTTAGCAGACGCTCTTATCCAGAACGACTTACAAGATGTGCATTAACCCCCTGAGGTCCGTGCTAAGCTTTTAATGTTTTTAGATTTTGGCATGGTCTGATATTTATCTCAATTTCATCAATTTAACACACACTTACTCCAAAGTGTTTGATATTTTTATTTGAAGGACAATCACAGCTACATTTGTATGCCATCAATAGTTTGGTCAGTATCATATGCAGCTTGTAAATAGATCTACAAACACACAAGTTAAAAATAGTAAATTTTTCTGCTGTCACAAAAGATGTGAAAGCACACACTAAACTATAGTGACGAATTGTTTTGCCAATGTGCGTTTGTTCACCAAGGTCTTGGTTATGTAAGGGTGTGAAAATAGTTTAGCACATCTGAGATCTAAATAGCTAAAAACCTGTTTTTATCAGAACTGGTCACATTTATTTCAGGCTGTGGGAGGGCTAAATGCTAAATACCTGAATATTCATTTTGGCTCTTTGTTACGTTGCAACACGCGGAATGTTTGGCGTCACAACACGCGATATTCATAGGCTATATTTTCACGAGTATTTGAAAACAAGCGAAATAAAATTAATATCAGCATAGACTGTTGCTGGCAGATTGCAAGCGTAAACACAGACAAGATGTAAAAAAAATAAAAAAACAAGCGAAATAAAATCAATAGCATAGACTGTTGCTGGCAGATTGCAAGCGTAAACACAGACATACGATATATTTTATAACATTTTACGCTGTTTGAAAAGTATTTTGTGTGCCTATTGCAATTTGTTACATTGCGACATGCGGAATATGTAGTCACAAGGCGCGGAATTCATATATTTTCACGAGTATTTGAAAATATACTCGTGAATATACTGTTGCTGGCAGATTGCAAGCGTAAACACAGACATACGATATATTTTATAACATTTTAGGCTGTTTGAAAAGTATTTTCTGTGCCTATTGCAATTTGTTACATTGCACATGCGGAATATGTAGTCACAAGACGCGGAATTTATATATATTTTTCACGAGTATTTGAAAACAAGCGAAATAAAATAAATATCAGCATAGACTGTCCTCTTCAGTTTGTGTTGTTTTATGCGGCGTTTTCACACATGGCCCGACGTACCTCCCGAAATTAGCACCTCGTTAACATGTCAATAGAAGGGGACGTTACTAAAAGGTAAAAAACAGAGTAAAAAGCAAGGTTTACTTTTGGTCTAATTAAGCTAATTTTAAAAATCCCATTTGATTTGCCAGTGCTCAAATCGGAAAGTCGCGATTCTAAGGTTTCTGTCAATGTTTTTGCCGCGTGTGTATGATAAAATATCGCGAAGTTAGAAATAGTAATATACTTGTATTGCTGCTTGGATCGGCGCCGATCCAGCCGACCTCAGGGGGTTAATACATGGTAGGAACAATCATAGTTAGCGCACAAGATCAGTGCAGTAATACAGCAATAGACATCATTGCAGGCGTCTGCGTACCATACCTGTAACACTGGGAAGGAAAAGGTTAGTGTTTTTTTTTAGTATAGTGTAGAACAAGTAAACAGTGGTGACGACAAATTAGCTAGATGGACAGAGTTCAGTGGTAGTGGAGTCTGAAGAGGTGGGTTTTGAGTCTCTTGCAGAAGATTGCAAGTGATTCCGTGGTCCTGCCCGATTGTGGAAGGTCGTTCCACCAGCGAAGGATCAGGACAGAGAAGAGGAGAGATCACGAGGAGCGGCTGCCAGGCGCCCAGAGGGATGGGGCAGTCAGTTTGCCAGAGCAGGCGGAGCGGAGGGGTCTGGGAGGGGTGTAGGGAGTGATGAGTGACTGGAGGTATGGGGGAGCAGTACCTCTGGCCGCTTGAAAAGCAAGCACCAGTGACTTGAATCTGATGCATGCTGCGATGGGGAGCCAGTGCAGAGAGGAGAGTAGAGGGATGACGTGGGTGAACTTCGGCTGGTTGAACACCAGGCGAGCGGCAGCGTTCTGGACTAGTTGCAGTGGCTTGATGCCACAGGCCGGAAGGCCTGCCAGCAAGGAATTGCAGTAGTCCAGACGTGAGATCACCAGGGCCTGGACCAGGAGTTGAATGGCCTCTTAGGTGAGGAATGGTCGGATCCTCCGGATGTTGTGGAGGGAGAATCGGCAGGTCCGAGTGATCACTGCAATATGACTCGAGAAGCACAGCTGGTTGTCCAGGGTCACTCCAAGGCTCCTGGCAGACTGGGACGGAGACACTAGGAGCCTTCCACGGTGATTGACGCATCAATCATCGGGGAGCCCTTTGCAGGGAGGAAGAGCAGCTCTGTCTTCCCCAGGTTCAACTTCAGGTGGTGGGTGGACATCCATGCGGAGATGTCAGCCAGGCATGCAGATCCGTGCGGGACCTGGGTATCAGATGGAGAGAAGGAGAGAAAGAGTTGAGTGTCATCGGCATAACAGTGATAGGAAAAACCATGAGCAGAAATAACAGAGCCAAGTGACTTGGTGTACAGAGAGAATAGGATGGGGCCTAGCACCGAGCCCTGTGGGACTCCGGTAGAGAGGGTGTGGGGAGAGGAGAGGGATCCTCTCCAGGCCACCTGGTAGGACCGGTCAGCCAGGTAGGACTCAAACCATGTCAATGCAGATCCAGAGATTCCCATCTCGACGAGAGATGAGAGCAGTATCTGGTGGTCCACGGTGTCAAATGCCGCTGACAGGTCGAGGAGGAGGAGGACGGAGCTAAGGGATTGGGACTTAGCCCCGTGAAGAGCCTCAGTGACCGCAAGGAGAGCAGTCTCTGTGGAGTGGCCTGCTCTGAACCCAGATTGGTTGGGATCAAGCAGGTCGTTCTGTAAGAGATGAGCAGACAGTTGATTATAGACAGCCTGCTCTAAAGTTTTGTAAAGGAATGGGAGAAGAGAGACAGGTCGGTAGTTTGAGATGACAGCAGGATTCAGAGAGGGTTTTTTGAGGAGGGGGACAACCTGAGCGCATTTGAGGGAAGAGGGTGTCCATAGCAATGGACTGGAAGAGGGGGGAAGGAATGGGATCAAGAGGGCAGGTGGTGGGACGGTGGGAGAGAACAAGTTGAAGGATGTCTGAGTCAGGAAGGGGCGAGAAGGAGGACAGATGGGTGGGAGGTTTAGGTAGCGAGATGGGTGAGGGAGAGTTAGCTGAGGGAGAGGTTGGGGGAAGGAGTTGCGAATGTCATCGACCTTCTCGTGAAAGAAGGATGCGAAGTCTTCCGCGGTTAGAGAGGAGGGGGGTGGGGGAGAAGGAGGGGTGAGGAGAGAGGAAAATGTAGAGTAGAGTTTACGTGGGTTGGAAACAGAAGATTGAATCTTAGAAAGGAAAAATGCAGACTTAGCAGAGGAGAGGTTAGAGGAGGAGGAAACCTGGAGTGTGTGGAAATCAGACAGAGCTACAGGGGATTTTGATTTTCTCCATTTCCTTTCTGCCGCTCGCAGTTTCAGTCGGTTAGCCCGAATGGAATCGGTTAGCCAGGGGGGGGGGGGCGGAGACGAGCAGGTTTAGTGGATAGAGGACAGAGTGAGTCAAAGGAGGAGGAGAGAGAGGAAAGTAGGGTGGATGATGCTTCCTCAGCAGGTAGCTGAGAGAAGGCATCAGTAGGGGGAAGGGAAGATAGAACAGTAGCTGACAGGGCACCGGGGAGAGAGAGCGGAGGAGTAAGACCGAGGACTTTAATAAAATGAGAGAGGATTTTAGTAATATAGATTGGGTAAAACTTCTAGATTGCAGAACTGTGAATGAAAAATTGACTATATTTAAAAGGGTTATTGTAGATATAAAGTGTAAATTAATCTCAAAAGTAAGGAAAAATAGGATGAAAAAACAGTCTTTGCAGTGGATGACTAAATCTTTACGAGAGATTTTGAGGCAAAAGAAGCGACTGTACAGAGTATATAAAAAGGATAACTCAGAGAGAAACAAGTTAGATTATTGTAATATGCAGGCTAAGGCTAAAAAGGAAATAAGATAAAAGCTAAAAGGCAGTTTGAAATAAAAATTTCCCAAGATGCAAAAAGTAATCCTAATAAGTTTTTTCAATATTGTAGTAGAAAAAGGAAAGTTAAGGATCAGGTTAAGTGCATTAAGAATAAGGAAGGAACTTTGGTTTATAATAAGGATATTGCTAACACACTAAACAGTTACTTTGTTGAGAGCTTTAATAGAGAAGAGGTTATAAATATGCCTAAATGTAAAGACAAGGTACAGAATGTTTTGGAGGACTTTGAGATAAAGGATGTAGAAGTACTACAAAGATTACAAAAATTTAAGACAAATAAGGCAGCAGGCCCGGGTGGCATATATCCCAGAGTACTCAAAGAACTTGGGGAAATTATATATAAACCATTGACAGATATTTTCATTCAATCCATAATCACTGGAGAAATACCAGATGACTGGAAGCAGGGTAGTGTAATTCCAATATATAAGAAGGGGGACCGTACTGACCCAGGGAACTATAGGCCTGTCAGTTTAACTTGCATCGCATGTAAAATGCTGGAATGTATTATTATGAATTCAGTAGGAATTTCAGGAGTAGTTTCAGAGTGGGTTCATAATTGGCTGCAAGGGCGAATACAAAGAGTAACAGTAGGTGGGGCCATATCTGACCTCAGTGCTGTGGGCAGTGGTGTCCTGAGGATCGATGTGCTGGGACCTCTGCTCTTCCTTATTTACAAAAATGATCTTGATATGGACATTAGTAGCATTTGAAATGAGAGCTCATTGCTAGAAATGAATTCAGTAGGAATTTCAGTAGTTTCAAGTGGGTTCATAATTGGCTACGAATACAAAAGTAACAGTAGGTGGGGCCATATCTGACCTCAGTTGGGCAAATCGGTGCTGGGACCTCTGCTCTTCCTTATTTACAAAAATTATCTTGATATGGACATTAGTAGCAAAATAGTTAAATTTGCAGATGATACTAAACTTGGGGGTTTGGCAAACAGTTTGGAATCAACTAAAAATCCAAGATGATTTAAACAAAATCCAAAAATGGGCAGTAATCCAAGATGATTTTAAACAAAATCCAAAAATACATGGCAGATGACATTCAATATTGCTAAATGTAAACTTATGCATGTGGGAAATAAAAACATTAGACAGGAGTATTTTATGGGAGGAGAAAAGTTAGAAGGTGTTCAATTTGAAAAAGACTTAGGAATTGTAGTTGATCAAAGCCTATCTGCATCAAAGTAGTGTGCTACAGCAGTGAAAAAAGCCAACAGCATGCTGGGATACATAGCAAAAAGTATTGAGTATAAATCAAAGGAGGTTATATTAATGTTATATAATGCCTTTGTCAGACCTCACTTAGAATTCTGTCTGCAGTTCTGGGCACCGCACTACAAGAAAGATATAGAAGCTCTTGAAAAAGTCCAAAGAAGGGCAACTAAACTTGATACCTGGTATGAAAGGTAAAAGTTATGATGATAGACTTATGGCACTCTATCTATTTAAGCTTAGCAAACTGAGACTTAAGGGGGATTTGATTGAGGTTTTTAAATTCCTAAAAGGGATTAACAAAGTGAAATACCAAAGATTTTTTAAGATAAGTGGGGTCAGCAGAACAAGAGGTGGAAATTAGTTAAAGGCAAATTCTGCACAGATATTAGGAAGTTTTTCATTACACAGAGAGTTGTCAATGCCTGGAACAGCTTGCCAGGTCGGGTAGTAGAGGTAGAAACACTTGGGCTATTCAAGTCCAGGCTAGATGTAGTACTAGATACTCTTTAGATTAGGACATGATGAGCTTAGAGGGGCCAAACGGCCTCGTCATTATGTATTCTTATGTTCTTATGTAAATTGGGAGACAAATGGGGTAAAATCGGAAAAATAAATGTATATAAGAAAATAGAAAAAGTGAAATTCATGAAGCGATCAAGGCTGAGACTCAACCCAGTTGCTCAAATACTCCGCTGCCCTTTTCTTTGAAACAATTCTGACATTTGAGGCTCCATGCCGAGAACAAAAATTGCTTTGCCTTCCGGAAAATGTCTGCGAGGCAAATCAAAACAACATCGCTCGAAGTGGCCCCAGAAACTGAATTCACAAGATAGGGACATCATCCAGCTACTTGATGCGTTGTAGATTTATTGATTGTGGAGTTAAAGGAATCTTTGGCATGCAGTGGACCTGGGAGTGGATTGAGGAACAACTTGAGTATGTAGATGAGGCTTGTTCGACCTCTTATATTCAGACTAACCAGATCATTGTAGGAGACGGAAGAATGAGTAAAATGAGTGGTATTCCTGAGAAAAAGAATTGAGATCGGAGTCTCTCTCTTTTTTTTTCCTTGAGCCTCTGTTTCAGACCAGAGAATGTGTTCCCAGATCACTCAGAAGTCACAACAAAAGGAGCTTGACAAGCAGAGAGCTACAGCTACCCTCTAGACTATCCAAACACACATTTGTATCGCCGTTTTTCTGTTGAATATATTCCACATGAATAAGAATTACACTGGTGCTCTGAAATAAACTGTCTGCACAGCCTGCATGCTAGATGGACTGGGTGAAGCAGACTGGATTAATACACACTCTGCCCAAGCGTGCACAGGGTCGGGCGGGGATAGCTGGTCCTTCTGTCCTCCTCTGTGTCTTTGTGCCCAGGGCACTGGGGGGGAGGATGTGCCAAGCAGTGATTACACATTATAATAACAATGTGTGAATAATAATGACCCGGGCAGCCACTGTGGAACTGAAGGTGATCTATACACTGGTTCCGTGCCAGAAGGTTGTTAGAAGAACCAGACATTGGCATTGCACATAGTACATATAGTCTAATATTAATAGTGCCGGTTTACAATGGGGAGTGTGGTGTGTGACACAAAAGATGTGCCCTGTGACATTTTTATCATACCAAGGGCTGGGTTTCCCCTCAACGTTATTACATTCATTATTTGCATAGTGCTTTAAATTGTTGACATTTTTACATATTATCAATTTACACAGCTTGATATATCAAATTAGCTGTTCAGGTTAAGTACCTTGTAGAAAGATCACAGCAGTGCCCCGTCTTTAGCCTGCTGGTTAGTCTAGTAACCACTCCTATTTTTAATGTTTTTTTAACCACCATGTCCTACTGCTCATTACCCAACACCAATATAATATATAAATAACCAACATTTAAGAGATCAGTGATATGCTACACTGTAAAAAAAACTGTTAAATTTCCGGTAAAAATGTAAATGTAAAAATGGCAGCTGTGGTTTCCAGAACTTCACCACAAAAAATAAAATATGGTGGCAACATTTGAGGCTTTACGGTATTGTATTTGCATTACCGTAGATTTTACAGTTTCACAATTACATTTAACATTTTCAGTGAAAAATACAGTATTCACCTCTGTTTATTGTGGTATTTTCTTGCAAAGATCCACTAATGTACCAAATGTACCGAATAAAACACGGTGACTCATTGTGCACTTCACGCTACAAAATACTATCAATATTAAAAAGATCACACAGTAAAATAAATTGTACTTTTGAAAAATATGGTATCAAATTAATAATATACTGTAAATATGAAATAGTTATCCTTGCACCAAAGAGCAGTAAAATGTTGTGAAAATGCTCAATTACTGTAAACTACTATAAAATTGCTGTTGAAACTCTTGTATGCAGATACATTGTCACCATTTAGGTACAGCTTAGAACACTTAAACAAACAACTCAATAGAACCAAGTTATCTCAGGTTTCTTTTAAAAACTGTATACAGGCACCTTGCAATCACATCAATTTCAATTATATTGTCTTTGGTATGAATTTACCTTGTAACCATTAGAAAATGACCACGGACCGGACCACGGACCGGTTTCATGCAAGACCATTTTTCCATTTTTCCATTTTTCCACGGGTACATGGAAAAAAACTGAGACAAGTGCGGAAAAGAGGCACAGACGGAAGTGGTCATTTTTCAAAATAAAACACCCTGCAGACTGTGATAGTCAATAAAATGGAAATAAAATTTAAATTAAAACGTTTTTATTATTTCTGTGCGGCCCGGTACCAAATGCCTCACGGATCGGTACCGGGCCGCCCGGTGGTTGGGGACCGCTGTTCTAAACAATAGAATGGGTCCATATACATCAAGAAAAGCCCATACTGGAATGACAATGTGATGAGAAAGTAAACCAATTGTTCTGGGTTGATCAAGAAAGAGTCAATGAGAGTAAATCCAGACTTGACTGAAGACAGGGGGTGCTCAACATGGGCAAGAGTCTAAAAAGTTCTTCGGATGAGGCAGAGCATAGGCATGTGCACAGGCACGATCCTTCGGGAACACAGGGAGTTTCAGAGTGTAGTGTAGTCACCATTTCTGCTTGAGGAGTCAGACATTGTCCATCAGGAGTTCCTCTCGATTGGCATGATCATCCCTGCAGACAGCAAAGCAAAATATATGTATTAGAAGTTATCAATTGTTGACTAGATTTATACACTGCTTGAACTGGGTTTATAAAGGTGAGAAGACTCAAGTCAGCAACTCTTCAACGCCTGAAGATAAACCATATGTTTATTGATATTTATTGAGAGGGGTACTGTGTAATATTGTAATGTAATTGTAATATTGTAATACGGATTGGATTACGGATGTGGATTTGATTACGGATAACGACAACGAATAAGGATTGTGGACTTTATGTGTTTGAATTCCCCCGAAGACCCCACCCTTTTTGTGTTTGTCAGTATTTGTTTAATAAATTATCATTTTGTTTGTATTACTGCCTCCTCTGGGTTATTTAACTGCCTACGCCCTCTGCAAAGGTCCGTGAGTGTCGCCCCACCCCAAGGGACACCACACTATGAATGAACAAAGAGTCTTTCCCTCTGAGAGAAACTGTTTATTACCCTCACTGAAAGAAGATATTGACATTCTCAATTGATGCTGAATGCTATTTCTGAAGGTCTAAATCATCAAAATCAAAGAGACAATGCTGATAAACAAACAAACTTCTGACAACTTGTGTGTACTGCTCAGTACTCTGTATACACACGCTACTGAGTCCAGTAGAATCAGTCCACCTTCAAAAAGCCTCTTGGCACTCATGATCAGAAAGCTCTGAGATCAGGGTGAAGACTCGGGGTTCACTGGGACTTGCTTCCTGTTTTTCTTTGCTTCAACTTTTGTGCCCCTCTCCGGATTGATGATGAAAAATCACCTTGTGAACACAACAAGAAATGATTATGCAATAATTAAAACCTTCTACATACAGTATGTTCATAAATATTGTGAGAAATTATAATTTCCATACCTTTGGAGGAGCTGTTGAGCCCAGTTCCACCGGGTAGTGGATATAGAAACTGTAATAACTTCCAAACATCAGACAGATGGCGGAGATGAAGGTGGGGATTTCATCATTCACAATCTTTCGGTCGACACTCAGCATGAACCGATGTAAAGCATAGCAGGAGGGTCCTGCAGAGAAAACAAAACTAGTTATAATTCTAATAACAAACAGCACAATGCAGCCATCTTCCCAAAGCATTCCTTATAATTAGCCCAACAGCTTGTGACTTTGTATTTCATTCACTATCTGATGATAGTAACCTTTACTTTTACAGTCAAACATTATGTCTGATTATAAACTTACCACACACAATAATGCAGGGTGTCACTGGCACTTCATTTGCCAGGCATATCTCTTCTGCATAATGAAAGAGGTTCTCCTCTTTTTCATCAAAATAGGAGAGCAGGGGCCTCCCGCGTGGTCCAGTGGTTACAATGTTCGACTCTGGCTATGGGAACTGGGGTTCAATCTCTGGCTGGGAGTGCCACCGGGGGCGGTGATTGGCTGTCTGCCCCAGGGAGGGGGGAGGGAAGCCGACAGGACATTCGCTGCACACAGGAGTGGCTCTGTAGTACCGGGTTACAGTCGACGGCCTGGCGAGTGCCGTCTCGGAGGAGACGGTCACAGGGCTATGGCAGCGAACTCACATTATGAGGGGGGGATTGACTTGAAAATAGCAGGTGTAATTGGCTACCAAATTTGGAGAAGATGGGATTAAATCAGAAACAAAACTGATTTAAAAATATATAGGAGAGCAGAAGAAGCACTATGTCTTTCACATCTTCTGAGCTACCCTCAAACTGTCCTCTTGTAATTTTCAGCTTTGTGACAGCCTGCAAGACTTGTTTGTTCTTGTCTGCACAAATGCTCCTCATAAAATTCAGAAGCCTTTTCCCTTTCTTGTCCACGCTACTGAGGAAGGTCTCTTTCAGTGCTATACCAGTGAGCTCTTTAATGTGGACTGCCATGCCAGTCTCCTGGACCAAAAACGGCCACTCCTCAATGAGTGTTTTTTTGTCTGTTCCCTTGTTGATCTCTTTTTTACGCTGTGAGTAATATGTAGACTTCATGAAAGCTTTTATTTCATCTTGACTCCAGTCACTTCTTTCAGAGAGTATCTTTTCTTTCTTCTCCTGCTGGCTTTCCACGGTCTCGCTGAGTGGCATCAATCTCACCTCCCAGTTAACACATCCATAAGTGTCCTGAACAGCTGCTCTCTGTTCAGCTGGGACTTCTTCAGTGTCACATTCATCTGACCCATGCTTGCGCTCCCTTATTTTTGGTGTACTAAGTCGTCTCACATTTTCAACTCTGGCTTGAAATTGTTTGACTAATAAGTGATATCCTGGACCAATCACATCACCTTCAATTACATCTTGCAAGAACTTTGGATACTTAGCAACCATCTTTTTGGCAATTTCTGTTGGGTTGTGCTTACTGGGAGAAGCACTTACTCTCATCATCTTGAAAACCACAATCCTAACCATTTCTCTTCGTAAGCGTGGACTTGGTCTTTTTTCTCTCTCCAAAACCTGCATCAAGTCTTTGGGAAAGTTTTGCAATGGGATCTGGAAGCTATCAACCCAGTTCATAGTAGGACTGGGGCAGCTGTTTGTGGGTGAGGAGCACGAGGATGAAGCTGGAGAGGAAAACACTGATGGACTGAGGGCTTCAGTACTTTGCACTGTAAAACATAAAATGAATCAACAAAAGGTATTCAGTGATCATGTGCTCTTGATTGTACTCTTTCTACAATACATATCTCATACACTGAGTGTATGTGGACTGTTTTGAGGTTTGTTTAACTTGTTTATCCAGTTTGGCGAAGCACCCCTAGTGGCCATTTCCACCTGATTGTGATCATTCTGAAATAAATTTGTATACATTTAAAAAATGATATTGTCTACTTACATTATTTAAGATTTTAATAGAATAGTACCCCCGTCCAATTACAATAATACAGTGCCCTTCATAAACTTTGGGACAAAGAAGCATTTTTTTACATTTGGCTCTATTATCCAAAAGTTCAGCCTGAGATGGGCTAATCCTCAATGTGACAATACACAGGGCTTCAATTGAACTACCTGGTGTCCGTTAATCATGTAAAATAGAAATCAGTTAAGTCATTGATGTTCAGATGTCTGTTTTCATTCCGTTTTTTCAATGAGTACAGATGGTATTGAGGAACTAACTCTGCTATGAATACTCTCATCAAAAAATGAACAGCGGTGTCATTTTTGATCAAAAATTACACCAGTTCACCAAACTCCATAGAGTCAACCTTCCTTGTGACAGCAAATTGTTCTTTCTTGTTAATGTATGATGTTCCCTTATACTGTATGTCTACCGAGACCTTGGTATTTGTCTCAGTGAAGCCAAATTGTCTGACTGCATCCTTAATTGCTTTACTGTAAAGCTCTGAGTAAAATCCAGAGCTATCATTCACATCTAGACATTGGCATTCACACAGTGATATAGTACATCTGAAAGCTGTACCAACAGTTTTGGTGGCAACACATGGAGCAGACACATTATGCCTCCGGTAGAAGTGAGCCTTAAATGCTCCATATCTACAAAATGTCTATTTGCACACACAACGAGGTTCATTCCGATTAAGTTTGCAATGCAATGCATGTCCCCTCAAGGTCTGCAATGATTTACTACAGAAACTGCAATTAAACATTTAGCAACAGTTGAATGGCTAGCACTTAAACCAATATCAAACAGAACAGACTACCCGCAACACAGAAAACACTGATTCACGTTAGGGCATATCTTAGCAAGTTAGCTATCAACCTTTAACCTTAATAATGTTAGCTTGGTGACCAAGTGTTACCCAAGACCGTGACATTAGCTAACTGTTAGCTAACGCTACAATAACCGAGTCTACGCCACAAAACAAAAAAAGAGCCCCAGACTTAATGGCAAAAATCTAAAGTCTGGCTTGCAAGACTACCCAAGCCCATTTCACATTAGCTAGCTTTCTAACTGTTAGCTAGCTAACATTAGCCAGCTAGCTACAATGAGTCTGATTGTCTACAATGAGTCAATGAGTCTACAACTTACCTGGCTAACTAACCAATTAAGCTAGCTATTTCACTTGCATGGCCAAAGAAGACAAACCAGAAATGTAAACGAACAAAAGTAATGAGCCTTAAATTGAAGCTTACTCACAAATGTTGAAGAACTGTGGTGTTGTATATGCCATGAATTGCGCCAAAATGTAAGACAAACATTGTGCTGCTTTGTGATTGGATAAGGTTAAAATGGCTTAAATGGTTTAAATGTGAATGTAGTTTATTATCACTTTCTTATGGAGAAATGTAAAGTAAATGAAAGCGCCATCCTCTTTGGTAAAAAAATAAGCGCTTCGATACTTTCTAAAATAGTCATGATAATAATTTGCAGTGGCAGACACAAAATTACTCTGTAATAGCATTCATTTAACACCCATTCACACTTTCTTTCGCATTGTGACTCTTTCAGTCATTATCTTAATAAATCCAACACAATTTTAAGTAATTAGGTAGGGTACTGTACAAATGAAGGTATATTTTCTGACATAAATGATTACATTGCCTCTGCACAAATTATTTATATTCCTATTAATTATGTTATGGTTTTCCACCTAAAGTCGCACAAGAAGTATATTTTTAACCAGAGGGTCCGTAAAAATGAGGGCAAATCGTTGTTTACCATGAGACTGTTTCACCATAAACGTAACTGAAAGTAACATAAACAAAACGTATTTTCAACTTTCTTTTAAGTTAACATTTTATTGTTTCAGTAAAAATAAAGGTATATTTTGTTTACCATTCAACAGTGTTTCACAGTAAGTTCTACACTTGACATCAGGAAAAACAAAGTTTATAGTTTAAACAGCTTGGTAATGTAAATTTGAAGGTAAACAGTTTTTTGCCTTATAATGGTCTTTAACCATTTGTACAGCAAATAGGTATTTTAACACAAAATAGTGCACTTTTTGCTGCATTGCTGCAAAAATGATACTGTAGTTGCAGCTTGTATCTCCCTTTACAGTAATTCAATGTGACTGTTATAGTGATATACTGTTTTAGATTTTACAGTATTTTACTGTCGCTAATTAACAGCTTCTCGCCGTATTATTTATACATTTTTACAGTGTATAAATAGATGGCGTTAATGATGTTGATGATAATAACAACAAGAACCACAATGGAAATAAGTCCTAGGATTTTTCTGTGTCATCCTTGATATGTCTTTTAAAATTGTACATGTACATCAGGATGTAACCATGTATTGTCTTTTTTAAAGTGAAATGTCAAATAAACTAAACTAAACTAAACTAAATACTGAGATTTGCAATGTTATTCTCACATAATATTTTCCCAGTCAGGATTCAGACTGCTTCTCCCTCACAGTGAGGGATTGAGGCCTGCATTAACACCCATGTGTCTGCGATTGGGTCCACAGGAACCCTTTTTTATATGACTTTGAACACTGCACTGTGTGCATGTTTGGAACACATCACCGGAGCTGTTACCTCTCAGAATTGGTTTATGCCATCTCCAGAAATTGTTGTAACTGAACACACGTTTCTTCTGACCTGACCCATAACCTTTTTTTGGCACAATTTTCATAGCTGTGAAGGGTCGGGTCATGTCTCAGGTCATTTCCAAAAGCACAATTCTGACATTCTGCATCAGTTTTTACCCACGGTATTTTTGTCAAGCTCAGTATTTTGTGTTGTTTTAATACACAGACTAACTGTAAACAGAATCAAGATCAGAATCACAAAAATCATGACTTTATTATTTCTCTTAAGGAAATACTTCAAGTGAGGTTATACCTTTATCAGAATGGACTGTCTTACCTTCAAAGCATGCATATATTCGTAGATTAATTAAGGAATATATTACTTTAACGGGGAACTTCCACCTTAAAACCTATTTTCGATGGTAAATTCAGCTGTCCGCCAATTATGTGGTCAAACAAATGCACTAATTACAACATACCAATATCCGATGCAGATATACATCTCCCGTCCTGGGAAAATCTGCCTCGTCATGTGTTTCCCATCATTGGGGCAGCCACACCCACTGTAATCTAAAATGTATATGATATCAACAGGTGATGTTACAGGGAAACATCAACCTCGCTAAAACCCGCTAAGTTGTCCAGCAAATATTTGGTCTGCATTTTTTGTCCCGATTTACATTTTTGGTGAATGACAAAAGTTCACTGGAACTTGTTATTAATACATTACATCATATAATTTGACATTGAACAGAATGCAGAAGGCTCTCCTTTCTTACACCCCCTGTCAGATTTCATAGTCTGATTTGTTTCTTCAAATTTTCATTATTTTTATCTTTGTGCAGTGCACAAAGAAGTAATGGGACACCAGACGCAATGATGTATCTTAATATTTGTTTGTGCGTGCGTGCGTGAGTGCGCGTGCATGCATGTGTTTCTGCTTGCGTATGTGTGTGTGTGCCTGCATGCGTTTGTGTGCGTGCATGCGCGTGTGCCTGCATGCATGTGTGTGCGTGAGTGCGCATGCGTGCATGTGTCTGTGTGCGCCCTGTGTGTGTGCATGCATTCGTGTGCGTGTATGCATGTGTGTGCATGCATGCGTTTGACTGTACGTGCGTGCGTCTGTGTATGCGTATATGCATGTATGTGTGCGTGCATGCGTGTGCGTGCGTGTGTGTGTGTGTATGATTAATTGAACGTCTGAATGTTGGATATTGCCCTTCTTATAGTTTGCTTACCCTGTTTTACATGTACAGCACTACGCATGTAGAATACGCTACCTATAATGGGGTCAACAAAATAGATACATCTGGCCCTACTACCTACTTAGAAATTCCAGAGAAACAACTCTGTGTAGATTAAAATGGAAATAAATGTAGTCTATTCAGAGAACACACAGATTTCCTGCATTAGACTTTTCATTTAATCATCCACATTATCTGGGTTAATTAAATTTCTCAGCTTCAGTCACCCCAGGACCTTGGCATGGAATTACCTTGAGATGTTATTCCTATAACAGCGTTGATATTCAGGGAATGTCTCAGGTTCCTCTGGGACGGTTGGCTGTCTTATATTTCGCATTGTTTCAACGGCTGCTTCCTTTCAAATGTACCATGTGATCAAAATTAAGCGTACGACTGCTGGCTCTACAGTACTGTTAATTCAGGGATTACAGGTTGTCTTCGCATTATTCTCTTGAAACAAATCAATATGCTTATATTTTGCTATCTTATGCTTGTTTATTGATCAAGTTCATTGGTCACATTCACTTATGTGTACTTATGCACTGGAGGCTCTAAATTATTGTTAGAGCTAAGCGTGAGTGTATCGATGATGAGGGAGGGAAATTTCTCCTTAACTTTGATTCAGTGAAATGTTTCTTTTTTATTTATTTACGAACAAACTTTGGCAAGTTCATTTTGATGATTGCTGAACTCGCCAAACCATTTTATTATAGGAGCCTTGTCCATAGTCAGAGATAAGGCATATACTGTATCTCCATTTCTGAGCATTTTGAAAAAATGTATTAAGGATGATTTTTGGCACACTCTTTTTGGCACATTTACATACATGAAATACAATGACTGTTCAGGACCTTTAACAATGACAAATTTAGAAGCTAACTTTCCCTGTCCAATTTGAATCAACAGTGTGTACCTCTTGGGTCACCATTGTACCAATCGCATGCAGCTGAAGCATGTTAACTCCACAAATGCACTCAGCCAAAAAACAGTGACTTCATTACACCCAGTGGTGGACACTAACAAAGTACATTTAGTTTACTTTGACTTATTACTGTACTTAAATACATTTTTCAAGTATCTGTGCTGTCGGGGAGGTACCTTTTGGTAATCCTATGCCATCATTGGCGGGTTTATTGCTCTGTGAGTGAAGCCATGGTACTTGGGGTATGTAGCTGTGGTGAGCCACACCCTACAACTTCAGGGTTCTACCTATGAGCTGGAAATGATGGATCATGGAGAAAATAATTATTGCCCTCCAGATTAAGGCGGAGGTCAACATGGTTTGATTGATCTCGACACTTGATAGCAATGCTCTTGAGCATATTATGCCTCTCCAAATATCAGCTCAACCAACATCTCAGTATAAACTAAGCTGGCTTCCCCAGGCCCTAGTGATGTTTGATATCGCTGCGATTCTCAGAATGAGAGGAGCATATCAATGGCAACCTTGAAAATATATCTTGTGGTAGTAAGTGGCCCCAAAAATATATATAAAAAGGGGGTCTGAACCTGGCTTATGCTGGACCTTCCCCCAAATCGTAAATGATGGGCTAAGAAGGGAGTGAGCCAACCCCCCCCTCCAAACACTGACCTGTTGGTGGCACGAGGCAGATTTTGGTGGAGTTCCTTTCCTACAGTTTTTTTCCTTTCCTGTGCTCTTGGAAGATCTGGTTCCAACTCACACCTTGGCTGTGTGTGTTTGCATTTTTTGAGAGAGACAAGCTTGGTTTGGTATCATTTTCTTCCATTTCATCTCTTTTGTGATTGTTTTGTGATTGTCAATTTTATGTCTAGGATTTAATATTTGTTAAGGTAGTTGAACCTACATCTGTAGATTGGACATTTAATATTTTTTATAACTGTTGTAAATGAATAAACCAGCTGTTAATTAAAAAAATATTATATATAATAATTTTTGTTTCAGATTTTCTCCCAATTTAATTACACCCTCTCTATTTTTAATGTCAAGCCCCCCCTCCCCATATTGTGAGTTCGCTGCCATAGCCCTGTGACCTGTAGTGACAAAGGCGAAGTATTGTCTTCTCCGAGATAGCACTCGGCAGGTTGTCGACCATAACTCCGGTACTACAGAGCCATTCCTGTGTGCAGCAAACTTGCGTCAGCTTCGGTCCCTGCACCCTGGGGTAGACAGCCATTGCTGCCCCCGCTGGCACTCCCAGCCAGAGCCGACTCTGGCATGGCCGGTGGAATCAAACCCTGGACGCAGTGGCCAGCGTCGAACGTTGCAACCATTAGACCACGCGGGAAGCCCTTACCAACTGTTAATTTTAATTTAATTGTGAATTGTATATTTTAATGAAGGTTGATTCACCAGACTGCTCTGCCTATCAATGAATTCTGTGATTTAATTGATAATTGCTATCCTGTGTAGTAATTATTATATTAAATTAAATAAATATATTTTACATATAGGATAAGTGAGGGGCTTTAACACATAATACCACTTTAAACTTTGAGTGTTGAACTTAAACAAGAGCATTTGACTGTTAAGGCTACTGGATTCAGGGAATAGACCATTTTTATTCTAACTTCACTGTTCGGGCAGTGCTTACTTAAGTATTTCCATTTTTACTTTTATTTTTACTTTCACTCCCCTACATTTCAAAGGCAAATGGGGTTAAATGTAAGACTTTTTACTTTTACTTGAGTAATATTGTATCAGGGTATCTGTACTTTTATTCAAGTGAAGGGTTTGTGTACTTCGTCCACCTCTGGTTACACCCTACATGCCTCACAGTACTACAAGAGAGCTAGCTCTGATTGGAGGAGAGGCCCATCTCTCACTGATGGTGGTTGGTAGCCTGTGGACACATGCTGTGGCCTTAGGAGGGACACATACAGTGGTAACCCTGGCAACTTAAACCCACTATACTCCTGCAGAGATGACAACAATGGTGATCCACCAGTGTAGACTCTTGATCAAGTAATGACAAAGCCACGGGTTGAACTTGGGACTATAGGGCTTGTCAGGCACATGTGGTTCTGTGTAGTTCAGTAGGTAGAGCATGGCGCTGACAACGCTTAGGTTGTGTAGTGTAATGGCTAGGGAACTGGGCTTGTAACTCAGAGGTTGCTGGTTCAATTCCCAGGTAGGGGCACTGCTGTTGTACCCTTGAGTTTGATTCCCTTCGGGACCACATATACTGAAAAAAAAGAAGTATGCATTCACTACTGTAAGTCGCATTGGATAAAAGCGTCCACAAAATATAATATTATATATTATATTATTACCGACTGAGTCATGGTGGAGCCCTAAAACATTATTTTATCTTTGCATCCATGACGGGAATTCCTTATTAAAAGTAAGCCGTTCTGTAATTTAGCCTGTTTGAAAGGTCTTGAGGCAAGCTCTTTACAGCTCTCTAAAAAAGCGAGGTTTGATTCACAGTCTCACTGGAGATTTGAAGACGTCCCGTGTTTTAGATTACTTTTGATGGCAGCCAATGTTTTCCAGAAAGCTTTCCCAACATTCATCCTGTTTCATGCAGCACACAGATGAGTAAACCGATTACAGCAATGCTCTCAGCAGAGGAACTCTGATCTGATTATTTTTTTTGTAATCATATTTTTTATTTTTTATTTTACATTAATCTAAGCACACTAAATAGAGTTATGCCTAATCCTATTGCTACACTTCGGCCAGAACTGATACACAAAACGGAAGGCAACAATTTCACTGCCATTCCGGATTTGAATTTACCACTTTTTTGGGGAAATAAACTAAAAGAAATACATTATTTTTTATTAAATTATCAATAGTATATTGGCCGCGCCAGATAAAATAACAGCATAATGGAGACAAGCTGCTGTACCTGGGCATACACGAGGAGCTGTGAGAACAGGCCACTCAAATGAGGCTAGGATAAACCAGAAAAAAATGAGAGCAGTCATTTCTTTTGACTCTGGCGACTTTGTTTATTGCCATGATAATGGTGTGATAAAGACAGTTTCCAGAAATCATTGCAGGCTGCTGAAAAGTAGAGAGCCATTTTACGTGTTGTGTAATCCAGGTTTATGCACTTTCTGCCTTGATTTATATGATAACTAACCCTTTAAAAAAATAAGTGGCTTCTCTTCATTTCACCCTAGTTGATAAGCTGCCTGCAGAAACACACATTATAATTGTGCTTGTGTAATGCTACTTCTAGAGAGCCACGGTACAGCGGGTGATGCAGGAACATTTTAATCATTCATGCACTTTCACCCATACCAGGAGGACGTTTGTTCTAGACCTGAGATAGAACAACAACCAGCAGACACTTGAGCACAAAGGTTTGCCCATACCAGCTGTAAATGCACATTTTAATACAATGATCTTTTCCAATTATGACTAATTTATGAGCACCACAGAATGCAAGCGGGCGTAGCTATGTACTTACAGGTTCTGTAAATGTAATTTTATTGCAGATTCTGAATGCTACTGCCTCTGCAATCCTCTTTTGAGGAGTTTGTTGTCCTGTCCCGCTGAAGTGTAAAAGTCTTGACCAGTTATCTTTGAAGAATGTAATGTAATTCAAACCCCACTCACACCAGGATCAAAGCTGTATTATTGTGGGAAGAGTCCTAAGTCAGCCTTTTTTCCCTCCTCTTGTTTATACACTGTACTTTGGAAGCAATGCTATTTTTAGCTCAGTGTGCAAGCAGTCATGATCAATATGGTTGTACAGCACAGACGCTGTGGCCCTCTCTTGGGTTTCACCTTGGATCATTTTAGGATTCCTCTTTGGCATGAGTACTGTATTACCCTGGCCTGTTGGTTAAATGTAGCCGGATATGGTCTGTTGAGTGCTTAAATGAGTCACCCGCAACTGTAATAAACCACAATAGCCAAAAGGTGGTCTACCTCATTAATTGGATTAATGCGACCTATTTCTGCATAGTGCCGACCCTGGGCTTGGCTGCACAATCCCATTAATTTGCTGATTTTGTGGCTTTCCATATTTGGATTCTGAAATGATACGTGTAATATTTTGACAATTACAGTAAGCTCTTTGTTACACATGGGACAGTATCTGGGGAAATGGCCCTGATTGTCTTGAAATACAGATCGAAAGTGAATTATTGAGGCATTATGTGATTTTGGTTAAACTGCTGTGCTGCAAAAAATATTTGTATTGAAACCGCGATAAATAGCTCTGGAAAAGACAAAAAAAAAGCTCCACTGTCCATGACCTTACTTCTGATTCTGTTCTTGCATCATTCATATGAAGATGATGAAGGCACTGGCACAATCCCTACAGTGGATGTAGCTGAAAATTCATCTTTAGAACTCAATTCTCAAACAGAGAAAATCGATGCTTGCAACAATTCCCAAGATTACATGTTTGTGTGTTAAGATGTGCTTTTAAAATATATTGAGTTTTGTTCAGATTGTTACTATCGTGTTGCTAGATGAATTCGAAAGCTTTGTACGAAACACAAAATAGGTTTTTTGCTCATTCATATTTTGGCCTATAATCTTTTTGTTCTTCAAAACTTTTGTTTCAGATTTTTTTTCATTTTCCCCCAATTTATTGGGGAATTATACCCTCTATTTATGTTGATTTGCCCTCCCCCACACACATTTGCCGCTGGTCTCTACAAGGCAAGCTAATTCTCTGAGGGCAGCGAACTCCACTACCTTCAAGATGGAATTCGCTCACGCACATTCTGGAGACACCCTTATGCACTTCTCAGCTAGTTTGTGCCAGCTCCCCCAACCCCCTCCCCCAGGGGCGCATAGCCAAACACCACCCCTGATTGGGGCTCCCCACCAGGGACGGTCTGGTACAGTCGGGTTTCAAACTGTGACCGTGATAGGCAGCCCACACTCGTAAAGGACCAGCCAATACGGGTGCGTTAGACCGCTACGCTATTGGAGGCCTTGGCCAATGTTTGTTGTCATTAACTTTCAGTGCCAAATTTAAACAATCATGCAGATTTTAGATAAACAACACTTTGATTGTATTGAAAATGTAATGCCCTCATATCCTAAACTGAGAACATCTGAGGTTATTTGGCAAAAATAAAATAAAGTTGACATCATAAAAAAATTGGTATAAAGCACATACTAAGGTTTTGTGCTCATCTGGTGAGACTTGTAAACTCTGTATATTGGTAAATATTGGTATAAATAATATTGGTAAACTCCTGTGGAGAAATACATCAGAAAACCATTTTTTCCTGTTCTCTAGTGTTTAAAAATCTTTTTCTCCATTCACCTGGTAAATTTGTAATCTACAAATAATCTGCTGAGTAAATAGAACGTCTGCAAACCTTAGCTTGTCACAGATTAAATAAACTGTGCAAACGAACCATGCTGATGTGCTCCGACTCTACAGCAAACTAATGTATAGGCCACGTCAAACTATTTCAGATGGTTCGTAATGAGTTGAATGAATGACATTAAAAGCTTTTTGGAGCTTTAACGCATGAGCACATTTTCATTACGGTCCTTCTCTTTGTATTGAATTACAAGTCAAAACCAATTAGCTTTTTGGCCAGTTTTAACATGTTATACCACTTTGTAATGTGACACGTAGTACACAAAAAGGTTAAACAAAGTATTACTTCTGGGCTAAAATAAATATTAGATAAACACAGATACATACATATTATGTAAGATATAAACCAGGGCACGCTGGGAATATGCAAAAAATATATGGCATGATTGGAATGAAGAGTCGTTAAACACGTTATTGCACATGCACTGGCGTGTACTGGTTTATATTTTCTATACCAAGGTTTGTATATCATCATACAGTATATGTATATACAGTATGTATAAAAAGTATTCACCCCCTGTGACATGTTTTACATTATATTTAATCAACTATTGCCTGTTTTTTATTTGTAATTCATTAAGAAAAACTTTTTTTACAGTTTTTTTATACAAATTTTACATTATAGAGTATTTTGTGTTTATCAGTGTAAAACAAAAATCCCAATTAAATCAATTTTGATTCCATGAAGTAAGAAAATTAAAAATGCCAAAGGCGGTAAATACTATACTATACCCACTGTGTATAATACTTGTAAGATCTCCATAGCCACTGCTCCTCTGTAGAACATTCATTGTTTATTCATTCTTAGATCTGCAATGATGATTTAAAAGTTTAGAGCACAAGAGCAGAAGGATACTTAGCGATAAGAACAGGCCATTCAGCTCATCTAGGCTCCGAGGCTGTGGGCTCGTAGCTCATCTAGGCTCCTTTACCTACAGGCCAGAGTTCTTCTAACCCCAAGGGTCTCTGTATCTACCAGCTTCTGATAACATCACCCATGTTCCAATAACGGATGCGGTACGATATTAACGTTTATGATACAAATAATAAGTGCATTGAATGTATATTACGTATGCTTGTTTTCTAAGTTTTAAATTAATCTTGGAATGTTTTCACACTGAGATTACATCTCCAAGATGGGCTGGCACTACCAACATAGACCACCCCATATCCCAAGAAATACATAGAAACATAACAATCATACATGACAATTTGACATTGATATCATCGATTTGACATCTTGGCAAGATGCAATGACTTCGTCTTTCTCAGAGCAGGGTCAAAACATTGTTTTCCAAAAGTGCCAATTTCTGTACTTTCAACGAGCAAGATGCAACCGTTAAGTCATGGGAAACATCTAGTGAGTCATGAATTCCCTGGAAGTCATGTGGGGATGAAGTTTGCTGGCACACACACACATACACATTTGAACATATGCCTGCTCAAGATGCATCAATAAGCAAAGAGGCCCTTGACGCTGGCATCAAGACAGATGTGCAGATGGGCAGACTCGCTAAGTGCGCATGCGTCCCAGTGCACCCCAGAGAGGGGGGGCCGAGGTGTGGGTCAGACGCAGATCCCAGGAGTTTGGAGTGTACGCAGGTCGGATCGTTTCTTCTCTCGTCTGTGTGCCACTCGAATCCCCCCCTTCGCCACGGAGCGATCGCCGGCCCCTCGGAGGCCCAGAGGCACTTGTGCTGTTCCAGCCTAGAATAGCCAGGCTCGGATAGCCCTGCAGGGACATTTGGGCAGTTGGCCGATTTTACTCCTTAAAGTAGACACAGTGTGTTGAGCACTCAGCTGGGAAGGGGGGGCTGGGGGTGGTTGGTGACAATCCGCACTGTGGCTCAGGCCGAATGGATCATGCGGGGGGGGATATCATGCATCATTTTGTCAGATAATGACCGTTTCAGACGCACGGTGATGGCGCCGGGCGCATTCAAGGCAACCGCCCCGAGACCTGAAGGACGTACAGAAATACCAAATTGAGGAATCAGTGTCCAAGCATGCGCCAGTTAAGGGGAATTAACTCCAGATGGTCTTTCCGTAGGATATGATGCTCTACAATGCGTCGTGGCGGGGGTCGAACCCGGTACATGTGATAAAACCCCCTGCCGTGTCCATCTGCGGCCTGTCCAATCCTGCCAGTGACTCGTGTTTCCTCTCGTCAAGATCACTAGTAAATGTCAGCGCTGGATTAATAGGACAGCCATCGGGTTTATAGTTACTGGGCCCATAGGACAGGAGGCAGCCAGACTGAAGCGATGCAATTAGTTTAGTCAATGTGTGACATCTGTCGATCTTGATTTTTGCCACAGAGGCAAGGGGAAGCCGTCACATAATTCCAGACTAATATGATTTGTGGCCAGATCGACTGGCACCGTACTGTAACTCCATCTTTGTGAAATGTATTTAAGCATTGCATTTATGCACGCACCCATAGATTTACTTGATGAGTTAATGAGATGTGAAACCTGACAGTTTTCAATTTCAGCTCCCATTTCAGTAAGCCTGTATAATGTACCATCGCTGAACCACTTCATCAAAACAAACACCAATGCACACTGCCGCGTTATATTACAACTAATACATTACTTAAGGGCTTCTCCAGGGGAGCTCTTAGTATCAATTGCAAGATAATATTTCATAAGAGATGGTATTTCCAGCGTTATTTATTTGGACGGTTTGAAGTGTTTTGCCCACACGTGGACTGGACGCTAGTCTATACGCACACGACAAACTGTCTCCTTTTTCCAAGCTGCTGGAGAGCGGCAGTGGCAAACTGTGCCCTTTCTATCAGTCAGGGGATTTTTGAGTTCTGCCCACAGTTTTGTGAAAGTTTCACAAGTGCAGTAAATGTCAAGGGTAACTGTGAATATGCAGTTCCAGTACCATACAAAATTCCTTTAACCTTAAAAAGGTCAAGGGAGAAGGCCAGGGACGGATATGCCATTGTCATTGCTTTCAGATCAGACAGCTGGTACACCTTGTCCTAGCAGTGTGGGAGGGATGTGTGAGGGGGTGCACAGAACTGTATTTGAAACTCTTTCCTAAAACTGCTTGGTCAATCTTGTCATGTTCAGTATCATCGCTCAAGGGCAGTCGTTTACAGAGCTGTTTCAGAAAATGCTTCAATTGACAGAAGTCCTTTAACGGCAGCTTTGCTGTCAGATTCATCAGCTGAGAGGAGGCGCTGGCGCGCTGTGAAAAGTGACAGTCTGACCTTGGTAGCTTTTCAGCACAGAAACAAAAGAGAGGCAACGCTCCTTATCGTCTTTGACACTGTTTGTCTTCATAGCCCACGTAGCTCTCGGCTGACATTTACTGCATCAGGAAATAGTGAGCATTTATCCCCCCACCCGACACCCTTCAAAAGTGTTTGCCCATGATGTGACATACTTTCATTGGCACATTCAGAGTTCAGGATGGTCTCGTATGCCATTTTAGCGAATAATCCATGGCAACGGCAATTGTTGTATCACCGCTGTGGAAAACACCAAAGTAGCTTTTTATTCCAGCAACCTTGTCCACATGCATGCAAAAAAAGAAGCACTGCAGTAAAATGCTTGAGAATTCTGTTAAAAATCTGGATGAATATTACGAACCGGCAATGCTTGGCTTGGCTTTGGTACACTTGGTCACAATTTTTTTATATTCCAACACATTAATGCAGTTTAAACGCAGACAGGTGTTTGAAGCAAACTGAAACGTAAGCATGTGTGGACATCTCTCTTCCTTGGTGGTAGCAGCCACTGGAACAGATGGGAGGACTATAGTGTGTCAATATGTTTCTACCAGGGTCCCATCTGCTGGGGCAATTTAGCTGTAGCTGTATCTTCTCTTCGATGCTGCTGGGACGATAGGTCAGCTTCAGGCTTTAAGGTTCTCTGCATTTAAAACAAACAAACAAACAAACAAAACAAAAAAACGGTATGTAATGCAACTAAATAATCTAATATTATATTCTTACATCCATGGCCTTTTTTTCAAATCTCATCAATAGGTCATTACGTTTTGAAGCACACATGATGCTTAAGAAAGAGAATCCTTAAGATCTGTTCCTGCAGCGTTACACACGCTGCATCACAAAAGAGGCTCATTTAAAGAGACCATATTTCACCACAACAGTAATCCTTGACTGGTGATTGCTCGGAGGCTGCATCGCTTAGCAACATGTAGTTTTAAAGCGCAGTTTAGCACAAACCGTTCAGTCCGCGGCTTCCTTGTCACACGCTTCAGCCGAATGGCACGTCTCTGCCTGTTTAAGCTGATGTGTTTTCTGCACTTTTCTCACTTAAACGCGGATAGATATGGATTATTTTGGTCGTCTACACGACTCCCCCGTGTGGATGGTTTAATTGGTCGCAGTATGGTTATTTAGTGGGTATACTGCCAGCACGGGCATAAAAGCAGAGACAGTCAATGAAAACAAATGTGTCCTCATTTCCTCTCACAATGTTTCTCACGGCTTAGGATTTTGTTAGTCTTGAGTGACATTCAATATTTCAAGGCGGAATTACGTTGACCTCGTTGGTGCGTTTCATAGACGATGTGTCTCACACCTTGCCGTGGCCGGGAGGGCTGTTGTCTTGGCCATCCTTTGATCAGGCTCCAGTGTCTGATATGTTCTTTTGATGTTCCTTCATCTTCTCTCATTTGAAAAAATAAAAATATTCTGTTGGCAACAGAAACAGATTTGAAGAGAATATTCAGAAGCAAATCCTTTCCCCTCTTCTGAAGGAATTATTATAATAGCGCTTACTCTGACAACTAATGACTGATTCCAGAAAAAAGTCTGTTACTTAATTAAGCCTTATTGAGAGATTAATTTCACAAAGACAAGCAATAAAAATGTACCTGCTGTGTATTCATAAAACATTTCCTCTCCCTTATCAATAAATCATTTATTGGAAATATGAGCAAATTACCTACCAAGAAAATAACCACCATCAAAAGATCATAAGGGCCAAAACTTGTGTTGAAAGTCCCGCCGAGGTCGAAATTGGAGATTCGAGTTAGACGAGATAAGCTCCTGTCTCATTGTCTTCGTCTTTATTCTTTCACTTTACCCCATGTATTTTTAAAAGTCTTTTGAAAGAGACAGGCCAGGCTTTCATAACTGAAGTCAGGTGGGATGTGCAAAGGCTCAGTGTACTGTGAAGCAGGTTAGGTAGGCTAACTTATTTGGGGGGAGGCGCTGAGGACATGATGCAATGGCAGTCAGGCATTTGTGAAGGAGGAGTGCAATCTCAAAAATAAAGGTACAGTTAGAATACATTTTTGTTCCTCTGGGTACAAATGTGTTCATTGTACCTTCAAAGGTACTAAGAAGAAGAAGATGATGATGATGATGATGATGATGACGGTTTCCCAGTGAAAAAGGTACAAATTGAGAAAAGTGCAGATATGTACCAAGATAGGGTAATTGTTATCCACACTGGCAACCATTTTGGAGTGAAAATGAGGCTTGTACTGCAAGCAACATTCTTTTTCTCGCAAGGGTACAATTATGTTCCTCTGACTAAAGGTACAAACCTGTGACCTACAGGGCACTGCCATGGTGACAAGAATGTGTACATTAATAGGTACAACATGGTACCTTTTTTTTTCAGAGAGTGGCTGATTCCCATCCAGTCCGGAGTGGGGGAAAGGTAAGGTTTGTCAGAGGGAAGAGAGGCCACCACAAGGAGAAATAGAACCCAAATCCTGTTGCTCCTAAATATGGCCCAGCAGAGGCCAATGTGGTCAAAACATCATACTTGTGATTGCACAACAATATCATAACACTTTGGGAACAACTGCAGGTTTGCATTGGTATTTCTCTCGCCATTACTTGGTCTTACCTTGACACCTGTAAAGATTGTAAAGACAACTTAACTTTGCTCTGAGAAGAAAGAGCTTCTCATCTCATCATCAAATTTGAAGGTCAGGTTTTAAATAGCACACGTGCTGCATGTAGGTCCCTAGGCATAAATATGTCTGAAGCTTGATGAGGTTGATAAACAGTTTCTAAATGATATGTTTGTGAATTCACAGAATATCAGAACAATTATGCATATACTGTCGAGCTGAAAAAGGCAGGGTTAAAACATGTTGTCCATGGTGGTGAAATGGTTACCACTTCTGTATCGCGGATGAACAGCTCATTCCTAATGTTTTGGGCCAACAGATTTGCGGTTGGAGGACATTTGTTATGGTCATTCAGGTTCAGGATGATGGCAGAGTTAAAGTGAAGCCTGAAAATAAACTCCGGACCGAATTAGCCATGGAAGGGACTTGCGGGATTTAGGTGGCATGTGGCAGAGTGGGACACGAAGAGAAGAAAAAGAGGAAGCCTCCAGGCTCCCTGTGTAGTAAGTGGAAGGTAGCAGGGCTGTGACGGCTTTGCAGTGTCACATTTCAGCCCGCTCCAGGCTGACGTGAAAGAATCTGACAGCAGTTGAACTCTGACAACGTAGTCAGGGATAAAATCAGTAGAGGGGACATTTTTTTATTCAACTGTAAGGGAAGCAAAAAAGAGATTCAATCTGCTTTAAAATTGTGATAATAGTTTAGAATGTGTGTGCATGATGAGTCGAGTCTTTCCTTCAGGGCAGGGCCCTGTTGCAAAAATAACCCTTCCACCTGGCTAACCTTTGACCCTACCACCTGGCTAACCCTTGACCAGGAAGCCAGCTTGGGACCATACGGGTTACGATTGATTATTTGGAATAATAGGTTTGCTCAAGTATGATTGAACTGGAACTGTGGATCACTCAGATTTTAATTGAGATTCCATAAAGAGAGATTACATCAAATTTTTAAGCTCTGCTTTTAGATTCATTGAAAAGATCATTCACTCCAACACCCCAAAATGGTGAGACAGTGTACGTACTTAGATTATATAAATTAAAAATATTTTTACCATCTACACATTCTTAGACTAAGATTGCCCAATCTAAGGCTAAAGCACCTAGTACCAAGTCACCTCTCCAACTAAAGAGGTGATTTCGGTTTTTTGTGAGCATCACAATCACGGAATCACGATCACGGAATATCACAGCCAGTCATTGTGATTAAAGAAATAATTTGAATCAACACCATAAACATATAAAAAATATTACATTTCTGCATGCTTTTCTTTCTGCAAACACAAATTCCTATGCAGGAAAGTTTCTTTTGCTCAGCGTACACCCCGTCTTTTAAAGTACCTTTTATTTCTTTTTCCATCTGGGCACACCATGTGAAAGTCTGCACTTGAATGTTTTTAATCCTTGCAGTTCTCCCATAACCAAATCCCCTGAAAGATAAAGGGCATAAAACAATTAACATTGAGTTCGAGTCAAGCAGGAAGAGGAGCTGATGTAAGAAGAGACGCATATCTGAAATCCAGAAAGCAGACAGTAATTATGTCACTTTGATTCACTGAGATGCTCGTATTAACTTGCTTGAAAAATGAAATAATAACAAAATCCCATCTGTGTGATGAATCTCAGTAATAACAATAATGATATTCAAATATTGCCAAAGCCGTATGACTGGGATTTTGAGATTTTCCTAAATTAATCCCCTTCAGTCACATGTTGTTTTCCGTTCATTAAGGACAATCCAGTGTTAATAGGCATGTTGTACATTTCTGCAGGCAAACTACATGAATGCTGGCAATAACACATTAATAGCTAAATAATCATTATGAAACAAGCTTTTGATGTGTGTATATCTAGTGATTTTTGACAGGGATTTTGTAAACAACATGGCATAGTCCAGCTTCAGGAAATAACTAAAATCATTTATTTGCTAGGGTGGCTACCGTGTCATCGACGGGCTTGTCCTGGGGCTTGCCAGCAGGAAAGGCAACATTAGATTGAAGGGAAAAAAAACCTTCCAGTGCTCTATGATTTGCATCTTATAACTGCTAATCCTCACATGAAAATCAAACTCATTTTTCACTGTCATTTTTCCCTGACACTGCAGTAACACTGCAGCAAGGCTCTCCCAGGCAAACTCCTCACCAGCCATTCACACTGTAATTATCCGTGCCGGCGACACCGCCATGATTTATTGTCATCATCCTAGTTTAGGATGAAATGTAAATCTGGATAATGGCTGTCATTTCGAGGTTCGGTGGGAGAAGCTGCATATACAGATTCATTTTAAGATCTCTGTTTCTGGGACTCAGGAAATTAAGCAGTGACTCATACGTTTTATGCCCCCCACCCCCCCGTGAAGGAAAATATTCAATGACGAACGATAAAGATTGCATCACAAAAGTTCGGGAGCGAGTCCCTTATGCGGGCGATATTTCCCAGCTCATAACTTCAGAAGTAGCTGCAGTAAATTAATTAGCTCTGTGGATGAACAGACAGGGATTGGTTTTAAAATTTGACAAAATACATTTACCGGTGTAACAAATTCTCATATTCTTACCTTATGAGTAATGCCACAAAAATAAAAGCTGCTATTTGGAGCCTAGAGCTTTCAGTCTCACATTTATGGCTTGCCAAAGTGGGTAGATGCCATTACATGGGTATTATATTTATATAATACATTATATATGACATTATATGGGTTTGCTAAGATGACTAATGCTATCTGCTCTCTATTTGGGTCATTTTGTACATGTCATTTTACTGTCTATTATCTTTTTTTGGGGGGGATTTTATTCATTGACCCAAATTTAAAGATGACTTAAATACAGGTCATCTCTCTAGGTATCACCTAGCAATGTATGTAAACGCCACAATGAACCGAGCACGGAGGGGTGGGGGGCATAAAACGTATGAGTCACTGCTTAATTTCCGACACACAAATTTTAGACACACAAAACCAGGTGTACTGATTTAAAAATAGGGACATATCAAGATCTCCAAAGAGTTTTTAAATTAAGAACCATATTATGATAGTATTCCAAAACGACTGCTTTGCGCTAAATATACAGCTGAATAACCATCAAAAGCATGGCAATAAAACATTTATATCTGTGAAATATTTTTGCAACACCCTAGTCTTTACCTGTATGAAGTACAATAGTAGCACAGTAACCAGTATGACTTGTGACTTACTAAATGTCATTATTGCATACCACAGAACTGAGACTGAGCTTCAGTAAACCTGAACATGCAAGAAATCAATGCCACGAGAAGGCTAGTTACAATAAGTCCTCATATAATTTTTTAACAAATTTACACTTTTTCATCACTTTTTAAATGCATTGTTAGTTTGGAAGTCTGTAAAGCAAACAGGGAGAACAAGCACATATATTCTCATATTCATATGGAGCTTTTGACTTTTTTCAGAGCGTCTGTTGCCAGGTCTGACTCTGCTGCTAAAGACAGGAGATTAAGAGACTGCACAAAGGCTCCACATAGACTACAGACTTGATTGGTACCCAGGAAAATAGAACCCCACATGTTTGAAACATGTTAGGAAGAACCTTATAAAACCTTCTACCAGCACTAATGTGGGTCCTGCTGTAAATCAGCCTTTTAATAGTTTACCTGACATCTGTACATCAATCCTGGTGAGTCCATCCTGGTGAATCAATCCTGGTGAATCAATCCTGGTTAATCCATCCTGGTGAATCAATCCTGGTGAATCAATCCTGGTGAATCCATGCAGCAGTTGCTAAACTGACAGGGATCACTTTAAGAGACCAGTAGCCTCAAGGCTATGGGTCTGACTAATTTCTCATATGCTTTATTAATAACCAATGAGTCAGTTATTACTGAGTTATTACAAATCAAGAATCTCGGGTGGGTGTGTGAAAGGCCAGGTTAAAGAAACCATCCAGAAACTCTATCAGAGATTGAGCATCTGAAGTTGAGGGTAAATCCCATAAAATATGCAGATACTAAACACCAAATCCCACAAAATATGCAGAAACTAAACAATAAATCCCCCAAAAATGCAGATACTAAATATTAAATATGGTTTAGTAAGGCAGGAAGGGCAAGCATCACATTCTCCTTAGCACCAAAGAGCCATTTCTACCCATAATGACTGTGCTGTAATGAAACAGATGGTCATGAAGCAGACGTTACGGGACGGTTCAGTGCATAAGGGGAGGAGGTGACGGGGAAAGCTCTGCATGTTCCCCCCTCTCTGGTTCGCAGAGGAAAAAATGTTTTTTAACATTTGTTTTTATTAGGCATGGCTTTACACACTCAACATGTGTTTTCAACTATTTTAAACGACATTGGCACTATTAGATTTTTTTTTCTAAATGTATGGATGTAAATTAGGTTGCACTCTGACCCCTGCCGATTTTGTCTCTCAATGTTAGGATATGCATTATGGAATTGGAATAGTAATTTACTGGCCAACTAGGGTATGCAAAATTACTGTGAGGCTTTACTGCATAAATGACTTGGTGCACTGCTGCAATGGTTTTGGATTCAAGACAACGATCAAGGAATATTAAAGCAATGGCATGTAAATTCCCCTTCATTTGTATGTAAATTCTCCCCACACTTAAAAGGTAGAAAACTGACCTTAGGTGCTCATCGCACGCTTCAAATTGAACCTGTAGATTTAAAGAGTTTCACACCCGCAGCATTAAGATAGTGTAATCCTTTTTCTCCATGCATGAGAGACTACGGGGAGCTGCAATCACAAGCTCAAGTGATAATGTCCAGAGAGTCCAGTCCCTCCCGTTGTTCCTGGAGCCTCCCTGAATTAAAGCCTTGGCCCCCTTGGCCCCCAAACTAAAACGGTGAGCCCCCATGAAATACCCGTTTTACTAAAATCTGGATTTGTGTTGAATTGTAGCAGTCATATTCTTTTTTTAATCTTAATTTTTTTATTTGTTTTATTAACCAATTATACCCTGTATTTCTTTCAATTCGCCCTCCCTCACAAACTCGCGGCCATCACTACAGGATAAGCTAATTCAACACAAGATGATCCGCCTCCTCTGGGATGGAACTTGCCCACCTACTTTCTAGAGACGCCCTTTGCGCTTCTCGGCGAGCTTGTGCCGGCTCACCCTCTGGTCTGGCGCAGTTGGGTTTCGAACCGCGGCTGCAGTAGGTAACTTGTATTCCCAAGTGAATGCTTAGACCGTTACTCCACCTGAGGCCCCAGCAATCTTCTGATGGTACCAATGCCGGTATACAAAAATGTACAGAATGCTGAAAGAAGAAGTGTAATTAGCCAGTTCAAATGCACTGATAACTGCGTCTGGGCCCTAACAGTGTCACACATTAATATCGACTGGCTTAACCTTGGAGCCGGCTATGTAGCTCTAAGGTAAGGTCAGGTAAGAGAGCTTCCTAGCTTCAAAGAGTTACACCTCCACAGAGCGACAAGTCAACGTCACTGCAACAATGAGCTGTTACATTCACACCCCCTCTTCGAGTAACATCAACATATTTAAATATTTAATATCAATTAAAGTGTAAAGTTAGGAAAAGCTTAAGAAAATCAAAGATGATATAATTGCTGTATAAATTGCTATATAAAGATTGGCATTTAATAATTGCATATTGTGTAAAGTGATAAATATCAATGAATTAATATCATTATAAAAGAGTGATATTCCAGAATATGCCAAAACTGCCAATACGGGAGTTGAGCATTCATCCAATCGGTACCACTGACGGCACCAAACCTGAAGCCCAAGCTTCGCCACTAAGGACAGATCTGTCACTCACTAGACAGCTCAGCTATGCTGCTTTTCATTCATCAGTGGATCTTATTTTTAACAAACAGCACAGGACCCCCCCAGTTCTGGCCTGTATGCACAGACCAATTTAAAATTTAAGATTTTCCACCACACCAAGCAAAATATACACTACAGTTGGTTTCTTTCCTTCCAAATTGACTTCAGAAGCTTCTATAGATAATTAACTCGTTACCTTCCTTTGTGAAAGTTTATATTTGAAAGAAAAATCTAAAAATCTAAAATCTAAAAATACTGTATATATATACTCTCTGGCCAATTACTTTACTGAGCTATCTATGACAACACTGTGGGAAACTATTGCATCACCGTTAAACAGAAATTAGTTTTGGTTGACACAGAATCCATTTACCATGAGCATTTCTTATACAGCTTTCTATTCAACACTGAAAGACAAATCACAGGGTAGCAGGCTGCCGGTGCCTTCAGATTAGGATACAAAAAACATTCACTGTATTCTGTCATTTTTATAAAAAGATGGATAAAATTGGTTCTTTTCAGTGCATCAAAGCTGTAATCTGGAGCTGAAGCTCATCTGCAGTGCGTGTCACCTGAGGCCAAAGCACGCACGAGACTAATCCATCGATTGTTAGGGCCAGACTCACTAACTGAGTGCTGACTGCTTCTCGAACGCATTCCAGTTGCATGGAAGGACTGCTCTCACACGTTCCGAGAAAGTTCACAATTCAGTGCAATTGTCCTTTCATTTCCAGGTGCACTAAACCTCAGATATTTTGATATTTAAGACTTAATATCTTGGCATATTATTTGTCTAAATGTTTATTATCAATGCTTATTATCAAGTGCCACATTTTAGTTCTCTTACCAGATTGATTCATTGCTTCATTCGTGGCTTTTTCATTTCAGGTCTTCTGTTGTAAAGTGAAAATGCATCTCTGGAAATGTGTTCTTCCTTCTGTTTATAGACCCACCCTGTCTACCAGGCTAATAATCTGAATGTCTTCAGGGACCTGATATTGTCAATTGCCAGACTGTCTCCTCCAAAGGACGTGGAGTTCTCCAGTCTCCGCATGACATCGGTCATACGGCCTGCATAAAGTTGTAGCACAGCCTAACATGCTGAATAACCTGCATTTCAAATGTTTTTGAACTGCAAAATTAATGAACAATTAATAGCTCATTACAATTAAGAAGTGTTGCAATGTCACTGTGGTTGAGCACCTCCCCCCACCCATACATTATTTTCATACAGTGTTTTTTTATCAGAGGGGTATTTCAGGGATAGTGATGGAAAATATTGTTAAAATAAATTGGCAAAACTGGTAATTACTGAAGCTTTCATAGAACATCACAATAAATAGTATATTCTTCAAAACATTCTGTCACAACTGGGCCACAATATGGTAAATATCTGAGTATAGATGCACATGATAACAGGGAGCAATATGTGTTAAACATATAATTCCGATAAGCACAGAATGTAGTTCGACATAGCTTCAGAATATTGAGGATTCTAAGAAAAAAATTTGCTCTTCCACAACAGTTTAGTCTACATTCAGTTTTGGAATCTTTTCCCTGTGACACGTAGAAGTAGTAGTGAATTGAATAGTGAAGTCTCTTGCATTATTCTAATCCTAGTACCTATACGTTTTCTAAAGGAAAACACTACCAATCAACATAAACTTAATTCATGCTCTGCTGAGTTTCACTATAAATCAATATATGAGGCTTAAGTGGGAGAAACTATGGTGATGCTTCACTCTGCTGTCTCCTCGGCAGGTAATTCCTGGTTATGGATGACTCCTTAAGTTGTCAAATAAGGAAATGTGCGGATGTTTGTCATGAAATCTGTAATGACAGGTTCTCCCTTACAATGACAGGCGTGATGACGGGGAAGTCATTAAGGTGCTATGTAGATAATTGGTACTGACTAACAGATCACCATAGCCTAACAAACTCTACTTAATGACTGGCAGAGGCTGACAGAAAAAGAAACCATTGGTTTCTCCATGGAGACTATATCAGTCTGCTGTCAAAAAAATATTGTGGGTAATTTCTTAATTCATACAATGCATTCATACGCTTAATTTTGTTCTATTGAACTAGTTTATTGCGCTGTTGAAAACCTATTGCACTGACAGCTTCATAATAATTGTATTATAAAAGATGTAATATTGTAATTACTCTATGGTTTTCAGATTACATTTTATAGATTTTTAAAAATGCTTTTTCCCTTTTTTTACCCAATTTGAATGCCCAATCATATTCTAAGACGCACTCGCTGCAACCTCCGGTGTCAACTCGGGAGAGAATAGATAAGCACGTGCTCTCCTCCAAAACACGTGATGTCAGCCTCTACTTATTTTCACACTGCAGTCTACGAGTTAAGCTTGCACAGATGTAAGTCGGAGGAAGACTTCATGCGCAGCTTTATACTGGCAGACCATGGGCACTAGATGGCAGCGGGGGCTGCTGGTATGCAACAAGACACGGACAATCCTGCAGATTGTATCCCTCCCTCCCTGAGTGACGCTACTGCAAATTAAGCATCACCATGCAGGGCTACCGGCCTTGGTCGGCACTGGCACGAGCGGGATTCAATACCAGACTGTGGGGCTCATCCACACACTAGAACAGTGTCTTAACAGGATGCAGACCATGGGGCTCATCCACACACTAGAACAGTGCCTTAACAGGATGCAGACCATGGGGCTCATCCACACACTAGAACAGTGCCTTAACAGGATGCAGACCATGGGGCTCATCCACACACTAGAACAGTGTCTTAACAGGATGCAGACTATGGGGCTCATCCACACACTAGAACAGTGTCTTAACAGGATGCAGACTGTGGGGCTCATCCACACACTAGAACAGGGTCTTAACAGGATGCAGACCATGGGGCTCATTCACACACTAGAACAGTGTCTTAACAGGATGCAGACCATGGGGCTCATCCACACACTAGAACAGGGCCTTAACAGGATGCAGACCGTGGGGCTCATCCACACACTAGAACAGTGCCTTAACAGGATGCAGATCTTGGGGCTCATCCACACACTAGAACAGTGTCTTAATAGGAGAAGCCACTCAGCAGCCCCCAGATTATATTTTAAGTATACAACAGAAAAATATCATCCACACCAGAAGTAGAAATAACACATTTGTAGGAATAGTTCCGTCTCTAAAGAAATAAATATAGTCTAGTAAAAAAAGAGTTGGAAAATGACCAGTTTTCCAATTCCTGATGTATAAATAACTACAATGGAGTGTGACATGATTGCGGTCAGTCATTTGCCTCTCCATGTGATGAAATGAGCTCATTTCATGGTCTACTGGACAGTCTGAATCCTGAATGAGCACCAATCGCCCAGTTGTACAGGGCTCCCATGGACAGATGACAATTGTGAGTGCATGGAAGTTGAAACCAATATGAAAATCATTCCCCGTGAACCATCATCCATTTCACATTACTGCCACCTATTTGAAATGGGGTCATTTTGATGCAGAAAAAGATAATTTACAGAAATAAAAAAATAAAAAACAGTATTCACTTTCAGTGCGTTAATGAAATAGCAACAACTGGTTACTATTGCAAAATATTTTTTTGGGAGGCGGGGGTGAAAACGTACAGTAAAAACCTGGAAGGATTTAAATTCTACAAGGCAGGACTTTTAGCTTTGGTTTGGTTTAGCAGATGGTGTTTTGTATTCCAATCCGGCTGCCTTGTCACAATGTTCATTTCTTCTGGCTCATGCCCTCTCTCTCTCTGGAGAGGTGGGTAACGCGGGATGCGACTGTAGTCCGTGTTAGGAGAGGATGAATGAGGAACGCCGTAGAGGAGCTCAAAAGGGACAGTGCTAGAATGGTGTGATGAGGCTGTTCTGTTTCAATCGCTCCAAACTACTTGTCCTCAAAGTTGTCTCCTCATAGGAATTGGAAGCGTCTGGTTTGTGATTTTTGTGATACTCTATGTTCGATACGACTAATTCATGTTGTAGAGAATCAGCTGTGTTTCTATTTCCCTCTGTTTTCTCAATTTTATAAGGAAAGGTTGAATGGCACTTTTATTTCATTTAATTTTGTGAGAGCGGATATAAGTAAGATACTGTGTGTGTGTGTGTGTGTGTGTGTGTGTGTGTGAGAGAGAGAGAGAGAGAGAGAGAGAGAGAGAAAGAGAGAGAGAGAGAGAGAGAGAGAGAGAGAGAGAGAGAGAGAGAGAGAGAGAGAGAGAGAGAGAGAGATGGGGGTTGGGCGGGTGGGTATTGTGAGACTGAAGAGACTAATAGAAAGGGATAAAAAGCAAAATTATACATTTTAAGATCCAAGGACCCCTAGGGGCTGCTGTTGCTCAAGCTTGCATTATATATTAAAACACACTGGTAAGGAACCCCATGCAGATGAAGAAATGAAATATTAATATTTAATTATGTTTTAAGGACAATTGCGAAAGAACAGTCATTCCAGGTATAAATTCAACTGTGGAAAAAGTACTTCTGAAAAAGGCATCCACTGTCAAGGTTGATAAAGAATCAAAGAAAATCTGTATCAGTTGAAACATTGAAGTATGAAAAGGTCTGGGGGGTTGGGGAGGGTGATCATTTGATCTTTTTAGCCCATTTCACAAAGGCACTGGGCATCGCACAATGTGCAAGCATGGAGCTTGCAAGTGAAACAGTGGGTATAAAGAGTATTCACCATCAGCTGACGACGCATCCAAGCTGTCAGGTGACGCTTCTGAGGAAGACTGCAGTTGTCAGTCGAAACTGTCAGGTAAACTACAACTTTTTATCTCATTGTCTGATCAAAAGAAAGTAAAACATTTAGTATTCACCCCCTTTAGCACTTACTCCATGGAATAAAAATGGATTCAATTGGCATTTCTTACCGCTGATCAACACAAAATACTCTATAATGTAAAATAAATAAAGCTTTTTATTAATTATTTAAACAGACAATAATTGATTACATAAGTATTTACCCCCCTTGACTTAATACTTGGTAGAAGCACCTTTAGCTGCAAGTACAGCTGTGAGTCTATTTTTGTAAGTCTCTACCAAAGTTTTACACATCTGGACACTGCTATGTTTTCCCTTTCTTCTTTACAAAATTGCTTGAGCTCCATCAGGTTGGATAGGGACCGTTGATGAACAGCAATTTTCAAATCTTTCCACAGATTCTCAATGGGATTGAGGTCTGGGCTTTGACTAGGCCACTTTAGGTCATAGGTTTTTTTGTTTTTAAACCAGGTCAATGTGGCTTTTGCTGTATGCTTTGGGCCATTCCTGACTGGTCCGAAATGGAAACAGTCAGAGTTATTTACAGACTTTGGCCGAAAGGAGGTACCCCCTACTGGGGTAGACAAAGATGCACTGAAGAAAAACATATCTATCAGTCCTACCTATACACACCTTCAAAAGCCTGAAAACAAATGAACTGGGCCCTCCTCCCCTTACTCAACTGCGAGCACACATTGCAAAGGCGGGTTCACTCTTAGGGCAGATCAGTTTCAATTCCACGTGGCTCACTTGTCTATAAATTGTGGTTTGCCTATGTGTGGTTATCAGGAGGCATCTCTTTCATACTGTCTGCAACACGAGCACGTCGACAGAGACACTTCTACAGTACGTTCTGTAACAGGATGCTCGAGAGCAGGTCACACAGGGGTCCCCCTTCCTCTATTTACTTCATAGGCAAAGGCTCTTATGATATCAGAAAATAACACCTAATGACCTCTTATGCAAAATCAACTTTATAAAAGCTAAAACTTCTATTTCTACTCAATTCTAATGTAAGATACTTATATTCTATGAAAGGTAAACCTTATATTTTTGAACAAATGTAAGGGTAAGATAAACTTTGAGAGGCTGGCAGATCACACAAAACATACCATGCATCATTCCTCCTGCCAACCATGCCACACCATTCCCCTATTCCATGACATACCACTTTTATACTGTATGCCTCTCTTCTATATGCATCAAGAGCACAGCGCCCACAACCAGGAGATGTGTAACTCTGAGTATCACAAAAAAAATAGGACAGCACAGCAGGAACGTATCTGTACATCGTGTGGAACTCTGACTCTGCATCAGTGGTGGACAAAGTAAAAGTACTTTTACTTTACTTTTACTTATAACTGTACTTAAGTACATTTTTCAACTATCTGTGCTTACTTAAGTATTTCCATTTTTACTTTTACTTTCAACACAAATATTCCCACCCAACATGAGAAGCAATGTAGGACTTTTTACTTTTACTTGAGTAATATTTTATCAGGGTTTCTGTACATTTACTCAAGTAAAGGGTTTGTGTACTTTGTCCGGCATTGATTAAATTTGTCATGCATGGATAGGATCATGATAGGAGGACCCTAAATTTCACGGAATAACATCCTATGTAACAAAAAGGGCTCCACTCTAATTAGGAATATCTGAGCATATACGAACATGAGATGAGGACACAAAACGCGCTTGGCCATCAATCAAACAAGGGCATATGATGCAGTCTGGAGAGATACACCTCCTCTACACAGACCTCAAATATCGATATATATTTCATGAGAGATAAAACTTATATTTCTTACAGAGATCCCTAAACTTATATTATGTAAAGCCTATTCCTATTAATAACCCTCACACAAGGCTCCTCAGTCCTGCTGGAATATAATCATCTTCTCCCAAGTCCCAGGTCTCTTACAGACTGCAGTTTTCCTCCAAGATTTCTTGCTCCATCCATTTTGCCCTCTATTTTCACAAGTTTTCCGGTCTCTGAAGCAAAGAAGCATGCCCATAGCATTAGGCTCCTGCCACCATGTTTCATGGTAGGGATAGTGTTCTTGGGATGATCCACAGTGTTAGACTTGTGCCAAACATAGCGCCTAACATTGAGGCTACAAAGTTCAATCTTGATCAGACCATACAATCTTCCTCCACTTGGTTTGAGAGTCTCCCACATGCCTTCTGACACGCTCTAGGCAAGTATTTCTAGGTGAGTTTTCTTCATCTCCCATAAAGCGCAGATTTGTGCAGTGCCCAGGCTATTGTTGTCCCATGTTCATTGTTCGGTGAGGCATTGTAACCGATCTTTGACTGGGACATGGACCGCCAGGGAATATGTGATGTGACTTGTTTCTCAGTTAGAAAGCTCAGTCATCCAGGAACCTAAGTCTCTCCGTGGGGACAGTTGAAGACTCCTGGTGTATGCGACGACCCAAGGCCCTGTCGAGCACACAGGCACAGGACAATGGACGCACCACTGACCAGGTAATCACAGAGCAGGTGTTCCCAAGACAGCAAAAATTATGAGAACAAGCCTTTCTGACAGCCGTATATTAGGTGCTCAAATAACCTGTATCCCACTGCTAAAGCCCTGGCTACACAGGCAGATAAACAACATGCATATTAAGGGAGACGACATACACTGCCTACCGCTTTGATTTGATTGGCCAGGATAATGTTCCAAAGAGGCCTATTTTTCATTGAGGGCATTGGTGGATTGTGCCTTGTGTTGTTTATGTATAGGAGCAGGGTTGGGTTGTAACGGAATACATGTAACGGCGTTACGTAATCAGAATACAAAAATCAAGTAACTGTATTCAGCTCGCGTTACATTTGAAAAACGAGTAATCTGAATACAGTTACTTTAATAAACCTGAAGTGAATACATTTTGGATTACTTCTTGGAATTCTTGGTGGAAAGTTTTCCTTACAAACATTAATGAGCTGATATTCATTACTAAAGTTACAGCATGAAATTATCACGCCTACATGATTATCATCACACAGCTCACGAAAACTACAGCCTCTGCACAGAACCAAAAAACTGCGTTGAAAAAAATGCGTTTAAAAAAAGCGCGCGCCCACACTCAGACAAACATTGATAGGGACAAGATGGAAGAAAAGTCAGCTTTTAGTTTGTGGCGTTATCGACACAATTTCCAGTTTAAAGAAGAACATGGGAAAAATCTGTCGGTCCAGTGTACCTTGTGTCTTCCAGGAATAAAGATACTGTCGGCATCAAAGGACTCGACTTGAATCTTAAAAAGTACTTGGAGTAAGTCGACGTTAGCTAACCTTCAGTTTAATGAACACAGTTCTGCAGTAATTTGCTGTTACCTGACCTTAGCCTACGGTTTGAGGCATCGCATTAACTGCTCTGCTAATTTTATACTGCTTTCTTTATTGTTGAAACGATTACATTTTATTTTATTCTTTTTATTTTTCCCAGTTTTCTCCCAATACGGTAGACAATTGTACCCTACTATACGTCAATTACGTTATGCACTGCTGAGCATTCGCCGCTACACAGCCCGCCAACACTGGCACTTTTCTAAGCCATATCCCTTACAAGTCGCTGTTATTCCAGTGCCAAAAAAGTTTCAAAAGTTATTACATTGTTTCAGATGCTGTGTTTGAGTTATGCTCATGATGAGCCATCAAAACAGTAAAAGAACTTGCCTTTCAATATCCCTTCGCTTTTTATTATGATTAATTTTGAATCTGTCCATTCTAATTCCATAACATGTTAATGACGACGACTACAACAAAAAATGCAGATACAATGTTGCATATATTTAGCTAAATTGACATCTCAAATGTATTAGTATTTATTATTAAATGAACAGAAGCTGACCTGACCTCAACACAGTGGAAAGTTGAACATGACATCCTTTTTCAAAGTGTAATGCATAATAACTATTTAAATGTATTACTGATCAAATAAAAAAGTGAACATGGTGTGTGCAAAAGTTTGAGCACCCTTTTAGTACTAAGTAGCACCACCTTTGGCTATATAACAGCTTCCCAATGTCTCCTGTACCCCAAAACATACCCATCTGTGATGGAAAAAGTCAGTAATCCAAAAGTATTCTAAAAGTAATCTGATTACGTTACTTTTTTGAGACATGTAACTGTATTCGTATCGGATTACTTTCAGAGCCGTGTAATCAGTATTCAGGCACTAATTACATTTACAAAGTAACCCTCCCAACCCTGTATAGGAGTGTGTTTATCATGGCGTGATGGTGTTTAAAGACATTGAATGCAGAACCTAATATTAATAAACTGTGATTGTATGGCATGCAGGATTTATTGGACATTTTATATGTACATGCTCAATGTGCTCAATAGCAGAATTTGTGATATTGAGTAAATACCTGATATATTATGTTTAAATGGTATTTATAAATATAGCCAATGTTATATATATATATATATATATATATATATATATATATATATATATATAATATATGTTTATGTACACTACTGGTCAAAAGTTTTAGAACACCCCCATTTTCCAGTTTTTACTGAAATTTAAGCAGTTCAAGTCCAGTGAATAACCTGAAATGGTACAAAGGTAAGCAGTAAACTGCCAGAGGTTAAAATAAAAAGTTTAGGTTACCAAAACTTTTTTAGGTTACTGAAAAATAATGTAAATTTCTTGGCAGTGAGTAGTTTCCTACATTATCAAAAGGCACTTGGAAACTGGAGGAAACTCTGATAGGAAGAGGTCTGGCAGACCCAAAGCCACAACAAAATCAGAAGACAAGTTTCTGAGAGTCAACAGCTTGCGTGATAGGCGGATCACAGGACAACAGCTTCAAACACAGCTTAACACTGGTCGAAGTAAGGAAGTCACAGTTTCAACTGTGAAGAGAAGACTTTGAGCTGCAGGTTTGACTGGTCGAGTGGCAGTAAGAAAGCCATTGCTAAGATGGCAAAATAAGAAAAAGGGGCTTGCCTGGACCATGAAGCACCGCCAGTGGACTACTGAAGACTGGAAGAAAGTCTTATGGACCGATGAATCAAAATCTTGAAATTTTGAAAGGTTTTTGTAGGCCGTTGAGTAGGTAAAAGGATGGTTCCTTAGTGTGTGACACCAACTGCCAAACATGGAGGAGGAAGCGTGATGGTCTGGGGCTTTTTTGCTGGATCCAGAGTCGGCGACTTGTGACTTGAGTGACTGATAACCTATGTTAACCCATTACTTGCTCCCTGAAAAGGGCCTTTGAAAACTCAGAAATGTACATTATTTTTCAGTTTTTGGTAACCTAAACTTTTTTTTTTTACCTCTGGCAGTTTACCACTTACCTTTGTACCATTTCAGGTTATTCACTGGACTTGAACTCCTTACATTTCAGTAAAAACTGGAAAATGGGGGTGTTTTAAAACTTTTGACCGAAAGGGTATATAATTATATATAGACAATATATTATTTTAACACTGACCTTAGAAACATTTCATGATCTATTTCAGTTATATGTTTGAATCAAAGCCTAGAACTTTCCCTCACTTTCTTTTTTTTTTGTTGTAAAAGGGAGTCAAACCTCCACATTCTTAATTCAGCATTTGTGACCAGACACAAGTTAATTTGGGACAATCATCTAACTGCTGGTATAGATAATGTATTTAGATAATGGTTGCACAGCATTTACATTCAAAATCGCCCCAAAAGCCTGATACCATTCCACCACCAATGTAGCTATTCTTTTTTGGCAAAGGACACTATTCAAACTCATCCTTGCAATTTATATTGAGCAAGAGTTTCATGTGCCACGGTTTTTATTAAAATTTAGATTTTTGGAAACAAGGCTCCATTCAAAATGAATGGTGAAAAGATAGCAAGTCTTTTGCTATAAACACTTATGTTTAATCATGCTGGAAACTGGATCCAATCGCAACACACAAAGCCAGTTTATAGCCATTATTTATAGCCTAAATGGCATCAACCACCAGCACCCTGAAGCGTTGTTAACCCCCTGAGGTCCGTGCTAAGCTTTTAATGTTTTTAGATTTTGGCATGGTCTGATATTTATCTCAATTTCATCAATTTAACACACACTTACTCCAAAGTGTTTGATATTTTTATTTGAAGGACAATCACAGCTACATTTGTATGCCATCAATAGTTTGGTCAGTATCATATGCAGCTTGTAAATAGATCTACAAACACACAAGTTAAAAATAGTAAATTTTTCTGCTGTCACAAAAGATGTGAAAGCACACACTAAACTATAGTGACGAATTGTTTTGCCAATGTGCGTTTGTTCACCAAGGTCTTGGTTATGTAAGGGTGTGAAAATAGTTTAGCACATCTGAGATCTAAATAGCTAAAAACCTGTTTTTATCAGAACTGGTCACATTTATTTCAGGCTGTGGGAGGGCTAAATGCTAAATACCTGAATATTCATTTTGGCTCTTTGTTACGTTGCAACACGCGGAATGTTTGGCGTCACAACACGCGATATTCATAGGCTATATTTTCACGAGTATTTGAAAACAAGCGAAATAAAATTAATATCAGCATAGACTGTTGCTGGCAGATTGCAAGCGTAAACACAGACAAGATGTAAAAAAATAAAAACAAGCGAAATAAAATCAATAGCATAGACTGTTGCTGGCAGATTGCAAGCGTAAACACAGACATACGATATATTTTATAACATTTTACGCTGTTTGAAAAGTATTTTGTGTGCCTATTGCAATTTGTTACATTGCGACATGCGGAATATGTAGTCACAAGGCGCGGAATTCATATATTTTCACGAGTATTTGAAAATATACTCGTGAATATACTGTTGCTGGCAGATTGCAAGCGTAAACACAGACATACGATATATTTTATAACATTTTAGGCTGTTTGAAAAGTAGCCTATTGCAATTTGTTTTTCTGTGCCATATATTTGCAATTTGAAAATTACGTGAATATACTGTTGCTGGCAGATTGCAAGCGTAAACACAGACATACGATATATTTTTATAACATTTTAGGCTGTTTGTAGCCTATTGCAATTTGTTACAAGACATGCGGAATATGTAGTCACAAGGCGGAATTTATATATATTTTCACGAGTATTTGAAAACAAGCGAAATAAAATAAATATCAGCATAGACTGTCCTCTTCAGTTTGTGTTGTTTATGCCGGCGTTTTCACACATGGCCCGACGCACCTCCCGAAATTAGCACCTCGTTAACATGTCAATAGAAGGGGACGTTACTAAAGGTAAAACAGAGTAAAAGCAAGGTTTACTTTTGGTCTAATTAAGCTAATTTTAAAAATCCCATTTGATTTGCCAGTGCTCAAATCGGAAAGTCGCGATTCTAAGGTTTCTGTCAATGTTTTTGCAGCGTGTGTATGATAAAATATCGCGAAGTTAGAAATAGTAATATACTTGTATTGCTGCTTGGATCGGCGCCGATCCAGCCGACCTCAGGGGGTTATGACAACCGCATTCCTCATTCCAAGGACAATAACAATCCTACGCAGAGCACTGTGGGTTCAAAAACATTGTTAGCGGCTACTTAAGTTAAGTTAGTTCTGGTAAAGGATACAACTTCGTACCCTTCATTCATAATAGTTTTCTGTGTTTTGGGTTCGTATTGCAATGGGGGCAAAATTGCTCACTAGATGAACTAATTTGCTTGTATCATTTTTACCAACAAAATATCATGCTTTGTATATGCAATAATGGACTGTAGGAGAATGAACATTACTATAACGTAACGATGACCAGAGATTCTAGATAAACTCTTATGTATGACTATGTCCAAATCAACTCTAAAAAATGTGTGCTAGCTTGCTGCTAGCTCCACTTTTTCAATGTTTGCCTCAGTGATTGGTTTGGTGTAAATCCCCTTTGTTGTGGAAATCAAAGGAGCTGCAGGAACTAAACATTGACAGAAAACAAAGGAGTACAAGTGCTTTCATGGCTGATATTCATGGCTGCAACCATTAGTTCGGATAAAAATATGTGTACGTACAAAAATGTATGTAGGATCATTTTACAGTGATGACCTCTTTTAGTTTCTTTTGGTTTCTCTTTTTTTGTCAGCACCTTGCCCAGTGGTGAGCACATTGTTTGAAGTAGATGAACATAGTTGCAGTACTGTAGCAGGTATCAAAGCATTGTGTGTTGGAAGACTTGTCATTGCACAGGTCAAGAAAATGGTCAAGGCACTTGCATTAATTTCCCGCCTTTTCCCTGTCATTATCTCTCACTTAAAACACAGTTTTTTTAGATTAATGGTAAACAAGCATGGAAATCAATAAATGTAGTGGTTTGGTTATATTAATTTTTTTTTTGAATATAATTGTCTCATAAATTCCCTTGTGTTTAACTGAGTTACATTTGTGTGAATCACAGATATACTGAGACTAGAGGAATCCTCAAATATCCAAAGCATCGTATGAATAAATGCCTGAGCTGAAACTATGGATCCATCATAATTTTGCATCCATTACTGTATGTTTGATCCTGAAATAACATTTAAACAAATTAATCCAAATGCAGCTCATCAGGCTGAACTATGGTGCATATTATTTTATCAAATGACTTCCCTATATATGCAATGAATTACATATACAGGGCAGCACGGGACAGGGGCTCACAGTAATGTGGTGGAGTACATGTGACTGTTATTCTAGGATCTAACTCTGGGCGAGACGTTTCTACTGTAAGCTTCAAGGTTCGGACAAAACAAAACAGTGCATTACAGAATGTGGGTGAGATTTTTTTTAAAAATTAAGCAGTGTGGTTTGCCCTGGTCTGCTAATAGGTAAAAATGTCAATTAGGGGATGAGCATTCAGTTGGAGAGCAGAAATATCTCCAGTGGTTCACGATATCCTTGTCAGTCACACGAGGACAGAGAGCCCTGGCTCTTCCTTTGATGGGAGCCATCTAAAATATCCTTAGGGGGGGTTTGTAAAAAGCAATCCTCTCCTGCTTTAGCTTCCCCCCCACTCCCCCAACACACACACACACACACACACATACAACAAAGTATATACCCCACATAACAGGCCATGCACTGCTGCTCAGATCACTCAATTTCTGTCCTCCCATAAACCCGTTCAGCTGCAATAAGAAAAAAACAATTTCTGGTGCAGTTTAAGGACCAGAGTAATGGTGGTATGTCTGACGGGGACCTCTGTAGGTTAATCGATAATAAACCCTGATGTTACCTCTGTATGTGAGAATAGACATGGTGAGAATTAGCCCTCTGGCAAATCTGATCTAGTATAAGTTATGAGAAGTGCGTAACGGCATATGCTATGATATGCCAATATGAATAGGCTTTTCCTGCGATGGATTGGTGTCCTGTCCAGGGTGTATTCCTGCCTCTCACCCAATGCATGCTGGGATAGGCTCCAGCTCGCCCTGCGATCCTGACCAGGTATAAGCGAGTTAGATAATGAATGAATGAATGAACTGAAGACAACCAACTAGTATAGTAAGATGTTGAGATGTATCAAGCTAAATACTCTGTAAACATGATTGTAGCATGCATGTTTAGAAAGAGCACCCTGGAGGAGGAGGAGGATGCAGAGAATGGTTCTCCTTAAAAAAATAAAACATAAAAAGCCTCTGTCAATGCATACAATAACAAAAATTGAATTATATAACCTATTGTCTATCTGAAAAATAATTAGCTAAACAGCTCTAGTGAAGGGGAAAACATTATCCCGTTGCATGTTATTCCCCACTGTATTTCAATGACTGTATCTCCCTTGTGGTAATGACATTCCCTGAATAAAAGCACATTGAGGGGAGGTATGTCAGTGCCCCTTTAAAGTCTACACCTAAAAAAGTTTTTTAAAAAGGCACCTTTATTTTACCCTTCAACTTCCAAGTGAAGTTCTCAAAATTTCTGACCATTAATTAAAAATAAAAAACTAGAATAAGTCGAACTATTTAAAAAAAATGTATAGACAACCCCCTCCGACACACAAACAGATGTAGCCCCACACCCAATGATACAATGCGTCCACATCCTCCTATAACTAAAACAGATGCCCCTGTTTGAAAAACTCTACCGTACATACATTCTAACAGTGTACTGTATATGGTGCCAAAATCCAGCACAGGGACTGTTAAAAGATATAGGAGTATCACATCAGAATTTTAACAAATCAACTTTAAAATAATTTCAATTCTCGTATATGACTGTACCAGGAACATATTGCACTCAGTATATTTTATTTATTTTCATTATGAGTTTTAATATTTTAGTTTGAATCATTTATGACCTTTGATTCATGCTGATTTGTAATTCCGGTTTTGACATTTCATGTTTGATTAATAAAGTGATATAATGAAAAAATATATTGCAAACGCAGTACAAGCTCGTTTCTTCGGGTTAATATTATAGAATCAGCAAACGGATATATAAATAGCAGCCTGGTCTAAACAACAAAAAATAACAAAAATGTTACAAATTTTCTTGTCTTTAAATAGAATAAACACATATAGATTGCTTTGTGAGTTTTACGTCAGATTGTCTCGTCGATGTCTTCGGGATTGATTTATAAACCTCTTAAAAATCTATCTTGTGAATAATAAAAACCACCTACTCCGCTGTATGCATGTCGTCAGTGGCCCACTTACCAGCCCACGGAGCCGAGAGAACTTTCCTTTTAAATCAGACTGCAGGAACGCCTTTCATAACAGTAATTCAGCGTGGCAAATTAAGCTGTTTCCCTTTCATCTTCGCTGAATGTGTGCTGTGAGGCTTGATGGCGTACGGGGCTCACAGCTATGTGCAATAATAACTGTGTATTGTAGCAATAGATTCCCCACTCTAATAAACGGCAATGGGTGATGCCAGCAATCTTATTTCACTGTATTCCATCTGTCACACTGTACTGGTTATTTGTTTTTTGTTTGTATTTTTCCACAATAATCAAATCCACACACAAGTTGGAACAGGCATTTATGCCAATCATACTTCACACTAGTTGAGTAATAACTAGTTAAGCACATTGTATACTATATATATATATATATATATATATATATATATATATATATATACATTTTATTGTGATGTAAATGCAGATATCGTTGTTTACAGTTGTATGCCGGGAGACAAAAACACCTCTGTTCCTGGTCGCATGTCATTAAAGAGATGGAACAAAATGACATCACCCAACATTACCGAGACACTGATGTTAAAATATAAGCATTTGTCTGGTCTTCTGTGGGCGCAGGCTGTTATAAGAACATAAAATTGCATAATGACAAGAACAAGGTCACGGTCATTCGGCTGCAGTCTAGATAGTATCCAGCATCGTGTCAAAGCCTGGATTGAATACCCAAAGGGACCTGCATCTACCACATTACCTGGCAAGCTGTTCCACAAATTGAAAACTCTGTTCTACTGATATCAGTGCACAATGTACCTGTAACTAGTTTCCACCTATGCTCCTGTTGGGGGAAGCTATGCATTTTACAATCCTGCCCAGGCAAACAGCATGTGGCCCAGCCTAACCTAAATCCCCATCTCCATTTTCACACACAGATTGGCATTAAACAGATGTGGGCTTCCTTGGTATCATCACTGACAGGTTTTGTTACTCCTTGAATGCGAACCAGGACACTCAGGCACCAGCATGGTCCACATTGGACTATGTCACACATTACAATTTTAGAATCAGACTAAATCTGACGCCTGCGTTATATTATGTTTCTCCAAATTATAGCTCAAACTACATCTCTGTACAAACCAAACTGTCTTATCTAAACTCAACATAAACAATGTTTTGTGTCAACACAATGCCCACCATTCAATGATGACATTGAAAAGATCCTGTGCTAGTAATTGACCCAAAATACAAATATAAAAAGGGGTCTGAACCAAGCTTGTCCTTCCCCAGAAACATAAATTAATCATGCATGAATTAGGAAGGGCTTGTCAGTTTTTTATTGGTGTGTGTTTTGCATTTTGGGGAGAGACAAACTTGGTTTGGTATAATTTTATTCCATTTCTTCTCTTTTATGATTATTACATGTCATTTTTATGTCAAGGATTTAGTATTTTTGAAGGTAGTTGAACCTACGTATGTTGATTGGACGTTGACCATGTTGTCGTGACTTAATAATCACTTAATTGACTTAATTTTCATTGATTGGGAGTTTTATATTTTTGATGGAGGTTGATCGACCAGATTGCTTGAATTTGGCGATTTAATTGATAATTAGCATCCAGTGCAATAATTATTCAATGATATCAAATACATATACTTTACATGTAGGATAGGTTTTAACACGTAATTCCCCTTCTGTGCAGTATTCAGAGTGTTAAACAAGGGCATTTGACTGTTAAGGCTACTGGATTCAGGGAATATACATTTTTCTTCAATTCTCACTTGCCTGGCATCCCCTTGTTCTGCTGATAGAACTCAACCTGAAAAATATTTTGTAGTTCACCTTTTCAATCCCTTTAAAAAAATAACCTAAATCAAATCCCCCCTAAATCTTATTTTGCTGAACCTGAATAGATTTAAGTGTCATAAGTCTTCCTCGTAATTTTACCTTTCATTATGAGGAACCAATTTAGTTGACCTTCCTTATACTTCATCTGCATGCGTCTTATGGTGTGGTGCCCAGAACTGCACACAATGCTCAAAATATAGGCATTATATAACATTATATAACATCAATATAACTCAATAGTTTTTTCTATATATCCCAGCATCCTGTTGGCCTTTACTGCTACATTGCATTGCCAAGATGTTGATAGACTACTACTACAGTTGCTACTGCCATAAAATAATCCTGATTTAAATATGTATTTCCCACATGCAGAAATGTAGTTATATTGAATGTGAATCATGAAAATAATCCTCTTAGAATAATCTATTTGGTTGTTGATTCAAAGAGAAAATATGATTTAATCCTCAGCAGCCTGTCCAATGGTGAGCACATTGTTTGAAGTAGACCAGCATAGTTACAGTACTGTAGCAGGTATCAAAGCATTGTGTGCTGGAAGCCTTGTCAGTACATAGGTAAAAATAATAATCAGGGTGCATCTCATGTGAATTTCCTGTCTTCTTTGGTTCCTTTTTGGTTTAATTGATATTTCTTCCAGTCATATGGTATTTCTCCCATCTTTAGAGATGCATAAAGATACATGTCAGTGGTTTATAAGTAATCTCCCCTTGCTCTTTGAGATAGGCTGGGATTTCAAGGATCAAACTCAGTCAACATCACCCGGATGTACATACTGATTGGCTAGAGCCATTTGTCAACATGATTTAAGGATATGTTACACTGGAAATGTAAAATCGGGAAATCTATAGATTCCCCAGGGACTCCATACATTCCGTGTCATGTAGGGAAATATGTCGATTCACCGTGGGGAATCTGTAAATTCCCTGGTAAACGTGTAGAAAGCTTGTTGAAGCACAGAAGGCTATAACGCGAGGGGACGTCCGATCAGCTCTCTGCCCTGTGGCCAGTTGCAAATAACCGGTCTGAACTGAAAGTAATAAGCAAAGCTCTCTATCGTGAACCCTTTTTACCACTATTTTTCTGATCTAAATGTAGTCTAAAATGATTAATTTTATTAATTTAGATAGATAGATAGATAGTTTTATTTTTAAATGTTTGAGAGTAGCGCACATCTCTCCTGAGGTTCCTGTGATGTTTGGCTACATCTGGACTCACCTTGCTTCATTCATACGCTTCCTCCGAGTCCTTTATGGGTTCAGCACCTTTCTAACAAGTCTAATGTTGCTGTAGTTGAGTCTACACAAATATCGCAAATCCATTTCACAAAATCGTTTTCCCTTCAGTGTAATATTAAATAGGTTATCAAACAAAACAGTGTAGGCTAGGCTAAGCAAACCGAGGCTTTTGACATTGGTTTGAAATGTTTTAATTAACAGTTGCTGTAAAATGAAAACCTTTGAAGAATCAATGGTAGCCTACTGTAACATACAGTATGTGTATATGCAGTATATATATATATATATATAGACAGTACCAGTCAAAAGTCTGAGTACACGTTCCATCTGGATTATGGCTAATTGGGCACTCCTTCATTCTTTAGCAGGATAACAACTTGAAACACACCTTGAAGTTGTGCCAGAACTATCTGGTGAAGGAGGAACATGAAGGACAGCTCAAACTGATGACCTGGCCTGCCCATTGTCCAGAACTCAATCCCAGAGAACTTGTATGGGATGAACTGGACCGAAGAGTCAAAGCAAAGCAACACACAAGTGTCTCTGGGAATTGCTGCAGGAGAGCTGGGAAGACATGTCGGGTGATTTCCTGCTGAAACGTAATAACCAAATGGCCTGTGTTTGTGAGGCTGTTATCATGGCAAAGGGTGGCTATTTTGAGGAATCCAAGATTACATTTTCAATTAAAATTTCTTGAACTTTGTTTTGATGTTCCTTTTTCTTATTGGTATATGTATTTTTTGGCATTTTCATGTATTTACAGAAATGTATACGGTAAAACATTGTCAATTATGAGATAAACCTAGTTTCCAGCATGTGTACTCAAACTTTTGACTGGTACTGTATATATATATATATATATAGTATAGCTGAATCAAATTGTCGGCTGAATAAAAGGACTGATTGTGCCGCATTGAAGGGAGGTTGGAGGGCAGCAAGCCATGCTGCAGGCTTCATGCCCTGGTTTTCTATGTTTAAATTATGGTTGATTTTGACAAGATTCTTTTGTTGTAAAATTATTGTTTGAAGAGTTTATTTTGCAGAATCCTGCCTCCTCTCTGCCTTTCTTTGATTACCTACACCCTCGGAAAAGGTCCTATGTGATATCCACCCTCAGTGACACTACAATATATATATTGTACTGTATGCAGTATATACTGTATGTATATATACAGGGTTGGGAGGGTTACTTTGTACATGTAATTAGTGCCTGAATACTGATTACACGGCTCTGAAAGTAATCCGATACGAATACAGTTACATGTCTCAAAAAAGTAACATATTCAGATTACTTTTAGAATACTTTTGGATTACTTACTTTTTACATCACAGATGGGTATGTTTTGGGGTACAGGAGACATTGGGAAGCTGTTATATAGCCAAAGGTGGTGCTACTTAGTACTAAAAGGGTGCTCAAACTTTTGCACACGCCATGTTCACTTTTTTCTTTTATCAGTAATACATTTAAATAGTTATTATGCATTACACTTTGAAAAAGGATGTCATGTTCAACTTTCCACTGTGTTGAGGTCAGGTCAGCTTCTGTTCATTTAATAATAAATACTAATACATTTGAGATGTCAATTTAGCTAAATATATGCAACATTGTATCTGCATTTTTTGTTGTAGTCATCATCATTAACATGTTATGGAATCAGACAGATTAAAAATTAATCATAATAAAAAGCAAAAGGAAATTGAAAGGCAAGTTATTTTACTGTTTTGATGGCTCATCATGAGCATAACTCCAACACAGCATCTGAAACAATGTAATAACTTTTGAAACTTTTTTGGCACTGGAATAACAGCGACTTGTAAGGGATATGGCTTAGAAAAGTGCCAGTGTTGGCGGGCTGTGTAGCGGCGAATGCTCGGCAGTGCATAACGTAATTGACGTATAGTAGGGTACAATTGGCTACCAAATTTGGAGAAAACTGGGAAAAAGAATCAAATAAAATGTCATTGTTTCAACAATAAAGAAAGCAGTATAAAATTAGCAGAGCAGTTAATGCGATGCCTCAAACCGTAGGCTAAGGTCAGGTAACAGCAAATGACTGCAGAACTGTGTTCATTAAGCTGAAGGTTAGCTAACGTCAACTTATTCCAAGTGCTTTTTAAGATTCGAAGTCGAGTCCTTTGATGCCGACAGTATCTTTATTCCTGGAAGACACAAGGTACACTGGATCAACAGATTTTTCCCATGTTCTTCTTTAAACTGGAAATTGTGTCGATAACGCCACAAACTAAAAACAGACTTTTCTTCCATCTTGTCGCTATCAATGTTTGTCTGAGTGTGGGCGCGCGCTTTTTTTTAAACGCATTTTTTTTAACGCAGTTTTTGGGTTCTGTGCAGCGGCTGTAGTTTTCGTGAGCTGTGTGATGATAATCATGTAGGCGTGATAATTTCATGCTGTAGCTTTAGTAATGAATATCAGCTCATTAATGTTTGTAAGGAAAACTTTCCACCAAGAATTCCAATAAGTATTCCAAAATGTATTCACTTCAGGTTTATTAAAGTAACTGTATTCAGATTACTCGTTTTTCAAATGTAACGCGAGCTGAATACAGTTACTTGATTTTTGTATTCTGATTACGTAACGCCGTTACATGTATTCCGTTACAACCCAACCCTGTATATATATATATATATATATATAAAGTACTCAAATTAGACGTGTGGGTTACAAACATTTAATTCACTATTACTAAAGTGTGAATGAACTTGTTTTTGGCACACCAACCTGTAGTCACCTGTTCATGTCATTAGCCAAATATGACCATTGGGACCACATGTACTATATACAGTCAGGTCCATAAATATTTGGACATTGATAAAATTATTGTTATTTTAGCTGTCTACCACACATTAAACTTTCCGCTTTAATTTGAGGGTATTTACATCCAAATCGGGTGAACGGTGTAGGAATTACAGCACTAATTGGACAATTGGCTGCTCAGCTGTTCCATGATCAGGTGTGTGTTATTCCCTCATTATTTCATTTTCAAGTAAGCAGATAAAAGGTCTAGAGTTGATTAGAGTTGATTTCAAGTGTGGCATTTGCATTTGCATTTGGAATCTGTTAACTCTCTGTTAACTCTCAAAGAGACTGCCAGTGAAACAAGCCATCATTAGGCTGAAAAAATCGAAACAAACCCATCAGAGATCGCAAAAACATTAGGTGTGGCCAAATCAACTATTTGGTACATTCTTAAAAAGAAATAACACACTGGTGAGCTCAGGAACACCAAAAGGCCTGGAAGACCACAGAAAACAACTGTGGTGGATGACAGAATCATTATTTCCCTGGTGAAGAAAAACCCCTTCACAACAGTTCAAGAACAAGAACACCCTCCAGGAGGTAGGCGTATCTGTGTCAAAATCAACAATCAAGAGAAGACTTCACCAGAGTAAATACAGAGGATTTACCACAAGATGTAAACCATTGGTAAGCCTCAAAAACAGGAAGACCAGATTAGAGTTTGCCAAAAAACAACTAAAAAAGCCTGTACAGTTCTGGAACAACATCCTATGGACAGATGCGACAAATATCAACTTGCACCAGAATGATGGGAAGAGAAGAATATGGAGAAGGGAAGGAACTGCTCATGATCTGAAGCATACCACCTCAACTATGAAGCATGGCGTGGGCATGTATGGCTGCCAATGGAACTGGTTCCCTTGTATGTATTGATGATGTGACTGCTGACAAAAGCAGCAGAATGAATTCTAAAGTGTATAGGGCTATATCATCTGCTCAGATTCAGCCAAATGCTTAAAAACTCATTGGACGGTGCTTCACAGTGCAGATGGACAATGACCCGAAGCATACTGCGAAAGCAACCCAATACTTTTTTAAAGGAAAATAAGTGAAATGTTCTGCAATGCCAAGTCAATCACCTGACCTGAATCCAATTGAGCATGCATTTCACTTGAAGGCACAACTGAAGGCAAAATACCCCAAGAACAAGCAGGAACTGAAGACAGCGACAGAGCATGATAAAACCCAGTGTCTGGTGATGTCTATGGGTTCCAGACTTCAGGCAGTCACTGACTGCAAAGGATTTGCAACCAAGTATTAATTTATGACAATTTAATTTATGATTATGTTAGTTTGTCCAATTACTTTTGAGCCCCTAAAATTGGGGGGGCTATGTATAAAAATGGTTGTAATTCCTACACGGTTCATACAATATTTTTGACAAAACCCTTAAATTAAAGCTGAAAGTCTACACTTAAAGCACATCTTGATTGTTTCATTTCAAATCCATTGTTCTGGCGTATAGAGCCAAAATGATATTTGTCAGTGTCACTGTCCAAATACTGAAAAATGTTTGCATTTACTACTGTAAATCTCTTTGGATAAAAGCATCTGCTAAATGGCATATGCTATTTTATGTTATGACCAGCAGTTTGAACTTATAATATATGCTGTTTCTATCCAAATGCATACATTTTTTTCAGTATATGTGGTCCCTGTGGGAATCGAACCCACCACCTAAGCGTTGCCAGCGCCATGCTCTACCCACTGAGGCACATAGAACCATAACTGTAATGGCAGGGACGGTTACATTAATCTATGTTTCCTCAGTTTACCACTACATAACTTCCTCTAAACTTCATGCTCACAGGTTTTCATCAGTGATATGCCTCTCCTTCAGTCAGTGCAAGTTCTCTCCTGTTTCACAAAAAAGCAAAACCACTGCTTTGCTGACTTAATGGGTCCCCTTTACGCCTGCCATTGTTATTTTGTCCCTGTTATTAGACATATATGCGCCATGTGTCTGTGATTATGTCCATAGATATATTTAATTTATTTGGTAAGATTATAGAAGTCAGTGTTCGTCTCAAGTTTATTTTTATTCCTTGTTAATAAGGTGATGGGGAAATAATGAATTACATGTCTCGATTTTTTGGTTTGGACATTTCAATGTGTATGTCTGTCCTAAACAAGCATTTCAACTGCCAAGTATTACAACTGGAAAGTTAACTTGCTCATGTAAAATGAATTGTATACAAATGCAAGAAGAAGATGAACATCCCAAGAGTAGTGTTATTTACTGGAATCCGTTGCGTGCACAGATGCTGAAGTGCCATGATGAAATGTATGACATGTAGGGTAAGCAAATTAACAATAAAATAGTGCTGGTACAGGAGTAATTATCAAACCGTTATAATATTACGTGGACAGACTCCAACTGGCAGCATGTTTCAAAGCACTGTCTGGGTCCCCAGGGATGAATTATGCAGATACCACTTTTGAAGCTTTTAAACTAAATCCAAGAAGGCAACAAACAAAACTCATATTTCTCAGAGGGTCCTCTCTCCGCTTCATTTACTCCCTGTGGTTTACCTGAGATTAATGCTCTCCTTGACTGATTGTGGTAATTACTCTGTCCTGCTGCTCCAATATATTATGCAGACAAAACAGGGGGGGCTGTAGCCCAGACCAAAAACCTAAATCCGTTTTGCACACCTTCCATATAGGAACAATGTAGCCTTGTCCTCTAAAAAAAATATATATACTAAGATCAATATTTTTCCATGACAAATGTGTATAATACCTAAGATTTCAAAACATTGATTATAAAACAATGTTATTAACTTCCAAAAAAGCCAGGAGCATTGCTCTGTTTCCCCTGTTAACGGAAACACAAAATACATATTAATTAGAGCAAAATGTCAGAATTGGCAATCCACTACATGGAGATTTATTGACGGCATTATTTAGAAGCTAGTGACCTATTGGTCAGTAATGGCCATTCATCTGAGGAATAACACATGTTCCTGCCTTTCTTAAGCGGCACCCAAACCGCCTGACGACATTCTCACTGTCGTAATCATTGGGCATCTCAAACAGCTGGAGAGCAATGTCACCTATATTGCATGTGAATCTGTTTTGGAGTGTGAAAAACTCAACGCATCCCAAGGTAATCTGTCTGTTTAAATCGCAAGTTGCGACCATGGGTGATTAACCTACTTGTAGCATTACATTTTACATTAGGTTTTTATTTATTTTCTTTTTAAGCTTATACTAACTAATTTAGCACCTAGTAATATATTTGTCATTTGAAATCTGAGGAAATATTTCTGAAACATTCTTGAGATGGCATAACTGAACATAAAATAGGTAGCCAGCGTTGGATAGCTAATTTAAGGGTAACTAGACAGCTTATTTCTTAAGCGATAAGTGATTTATTTGAATAATAATACAGACAAATTAATATTATTTTGTCATAATTGCCTACGTAGCCTTCAAAAATGGGGGTTGAGTGACCATGGCTTCACAATCCCCAGCTGTTAGCGTTCATTCATAATAATGGAACAGATAATTTTTTCTGATCACCAGATGATGCCGCCTGACAAAATCTCTGGCTGTTTGACGTAGACTTTATTTCCTATGTTTTGCACTGATTTCACAACTCCTCAACACCACTTCTTCCTAGACTGCCTTTTGATCAGTGGCTTGTTATACAGCCACAAAGAAAGTGTTCCTTCCTACTTCCTTATTTTAAGTCAAAGCTTAAGAGGTTATGTTTTCCCTTCCCAGGCAGCACCGGTGCACTGTAGATCACACGTGATTGGATGGCAAAAGTATGTGTATTGAAAGGCTGCCTTCGACAGTTGAGGGGGGGGGAAATAACTGCTCCATTGTGTGGAAATGGAGGCGCTACGTCGGCTTGGCAGGATGCCAGCATTAATGCAAGGGACCATTGAAACACTGCTGTAACTGGCTCTAGCTCTCTCCTGTAGTACTCTGTGGACATTAAGGCGAACAATAGTCACTGGCTCAGGGGTGAGGGCATCGGTGAAGTGCACATGCTTCAGTGTCAGTGCTCCTTGCCTGGGTGTGGGTGGCACAGCAGAGACTGAAGAGGTTCAACTAGTTATTACAAACTAGGGAGAAAAAAGGGGCAAAATATTGCATTCCCAAATAATGTCTTGCATTGTGGCTGTATCCGAATATGCAGCTCCACTAACCAACTGATTCCATGGCTCCCCTTCGCACATTGTTGGCATTGTTCTTTGGACACTGGTACCAGTCATATATACAGTATTTGTAGTTTATCATGTCAATTATATACTCATTTTCATTAGAAAGATGACCTATCACTAGAGGCGGAGAAAATCTTGAGCACATGAGCATCTAGGCTATCAAGCTGAATTTCAGCAGTTATCCTGCAGGTGTCTCTGTGGGCACTCTGAGTCCAGCAATCATTTGGCAATCTGCACAGGCATGTGACTAATTATACAATTAGTCACTAATTATGAGGTGTTCATCAGTACGAAACAATAAAATGATGCTTTTCAGGGTAAGTGTGGAGGAGGTGAAACATGAAGAAAAACAACACAAAAAACGTCAAGAACGTATTTCCATCAATGACAGAGTAAAACAATATCCTACTGGTACATCACATACTGACAGATTTCATTTATTGTGCACATCTTGCAGCTTATCAACCACATAACAACTATTACAATAGACCAGCACTTAAAGTTATAGTTAACCTAAAAACAAAAATAATATATTTAAATGTGTGACATCCACAGCTGCCCCTGTTTTCATTTGCGTTCCATTTTTGCAAATAGCTTGTGATATTTATTAATCTAATGGTTGTTTAAAATAAACTGTAGGGCAGGTTGCCCATCTCATACCAACATTTCCCACCTCTTCAAAGAAAAACTATTTCCCATGTTGGTGGATGGGGAGAGGTGGAGGGAGGAGTGGAGAGGCCTGCGCCTCCCTTTTGGCTGCTGTCAGGTGCTCCTGTTCTCTCCCACAGCCTGGAGAGGACTACAGAACCTTGGACAACAGCAGCCTCACCTGCAGACAGGCTCACATGAGGCTAACAAGCAATCAACTCGGGTGTTAGCCATTGCCTTCGTTAGGCCGTTATAAAAGCACAGCCTGCCATGCCTGAGACAGGGGCATGGAGGGAGAGGTGCTGGTTTTTCATTTCTGTAACCTTCTAAGTGCAAGTTTTTGGTTCAACTCGTTTTTTTGTGTGTTGTTTTATTTGTTCATGTTGTAGTGATTTTAGAAATAATAAACTTGACATTGGCCTACTGGAGCTCTGTTCTTGGTTTGTTTTTCCATCCACTCACCACCTGGCATGGTGGCCACCCCTGCCACAGTGGACTTAGTCCTACAATAAATGAATGTCTAATACACAACACGTCTGACATACGATAAGTGTCAACGGACATAAACATTGCACTGTCATTCTTCCCATGCACCCGATTAAGTGCTAATTGGCTGACTAACTGAGGAGATCGTATCAATTTTATAAAATGATTGTTTGACACGTTGCTTGAATTAGAGGCTGGTGACCACACTGGTGACCTCAGTGATTGGAGGATACTGTATGAAGTCTCAACTCCTTTACTGTGCACTGAAGTGGCAGTTAAAAGCGTTCTTACAGCATTTCAAAGCCTCTATCGGTCTCTGCTCTACTGTCTTTCATCATGTACTCACGCCTTGCTGCATCGACATGAAAAGTCAATATTCAGCAGTTTTAAAACAATTAATGTTTATCTTCTCTGAGGCTGCTGTTAGAACTTCCTTAATTACAATATTTTAACCACCCCCGCCCCAAGCCTTAGTGAACAGGAAAATAAATGAGTTGGCATATTTGTTTTTTTGATGGAGGATGGTCTAACCCCTATAACTTCATCCTGCTACGTTTAGCCTTCGCCCTCACCTCCAGAGGCCCATTTCAGGCCCTCATTATTCACTAATTACTTAAACATAATTATTTAAAAAAACCAAAAAAAAACCCAACATCAACATTTTCATTATGTTCTTAGTCTACCATGGTATGAACAGAGAATCCTGCAATTTGCACCCAATTATAGCGAGAGGGTGGCAAGCAAACACAAAATCCTGGCCACCAATGTACTTAAAGACACGAACAAACCACAACGGGCTATTTTTCATTGTCAAGGCACAATATCACACAACCTAAGATATTCCATTTAGCAGACACATTTATCCAAAGTGACATACAATAGTGAATGCATACATTTTTCCAGATATGTGGTCCCAATGGTGGCATGGTGGTGCAGTGGATAGCACTGTTGCCGCACAGTAAGAAGGTCCCAGGTTCGAATCCCGATGGGGATGGGGCCTTACTGTGTGGAGTTTGCCTGTTCTCCCCGTGTCTGTGTGGGTTTCCTCCGGGTACTCCGGTGTCCTCCCACAGTCCAAAGACATGCAAGTTAGGCTAATTGGAGAGTCTGTAGGTATGAGTGTGTGAGTGAATGGTGTATGTGCCCTGTGATGGATTGGCGACCTGTCCAGGATGTATTCCTGCCTCTCGCCCAATGCATGCTGGGATAAGCTCCAGCCCCCCCACGACCCTGACCAGGAATAAGCGGGTTAGATAATGAATGAATGACTGGTTCCAATGGGAAACAAACCCACAACCTAAGTGTTGTCAGCATCATGCCCTGCCTACTGAGCCACACAGAACCACTATATCAAGACGCTAGTATTAATTAAGGACACTGGGACATTGAGGTGTCCAAATGTATTCCAGTGATTTTGCAGCAGTGCCACACATATTGTAAAATGAAAAGGTTGGCTTAAGAAGAATAAATGACCTGTGGATTTGGCAAGGGCTTGCTTTCATTATGGCCAATCAGATGAGAGACTTTTTCCCCTTTAATACCAGTGTGCTAATACCATAGCGAACTGGCAATTTCATCATGTCTGATGAAGAGAAACCACCAAGCTATGAAAGGCTCCTTCAGCAGAACATCTCTCAGTAGGTGTTACGACCCCGACGGCTTTTAGGGGTACGGGGGAGACCGTAACATATTAGTGTAATTTGAATCGGGTCTTGAGCGAATTATGAGGGTAAATAATAAAGACAAGGCAAGAGGGGCGGTGTTTATATACATATATTTACAGACAATAGTGAGGCTATTTACAAAGGTGAAATACAAACACAAAGACACAAGGCCAAGGGACACGGGTGTTGCCAAAGAAATGAACTTAGTAAAACAGAACAGGCTAGCTACAAACCAAAACGAAGATAGGCTGACTATCTAAACCTTTATACGAAATAAAAGTCTACCTATCTAATCTACACTAGCTACCCGTAAACAAAGGTACACAGATGGCAACCACCCCTTTCCTAATGTCTCTATACACAGGATTGACCTATCGATGAAGATGTATGGAGGCCTCCCTCTTACCTATCCCAAGGCCTAAGTGGGAACAAACAAACTTAACCATACACTTTCACTTCCAAACTTTCAAAGGTCACACACTCTCTCTCTCTGTCTCTCACGTTCAGCAAACAAACAGCAAAAGGGCAAAAGGGATCTTGCAGGAGCAGTCATGGGGTTTTTATAGAAGGGCAGGTGATTGGTGGAGGCGGGACCAGGACACAGAAATGATTGACAGTAGGGAAGGCGAATGGAATGGCGGATGGCACTCCTACGGAACACGGACACAGAGAAGACAAAAGCACACATACACGTGGAACGTAACACTTCCACCAATAAGAACGAACTTACTACTTGTAGTAAGTCAGTTCTCTATACACAAAGTAGCAATCTACATATACAACATTTTACAATGGCGAGTACATAGTACTTTCACAAAATTGCTAAATTACGAAAAACAAAGTTGCCGTATACAGAAGGTGCAAAATTATAAACCTACGGCTACAATGCATCATAATATACACGAGACAATGCGTTTGCCAACACATTGTCGGTACCCTTCTTGTGTTTCTTTTTCCTAACTTGTGGCAAAAACAATGCTGGAACACTCCTACGTTTTCTTGTTACCCCTAGGTGATCAGTGTTCTGAGTTACAATAAGCTGTTCGCGCGTGACTGGCAGCTTAATCGAGGGCATATCTTTCACCTGCTCGCCCCATTTCCGTGAATGGAATTCAGCTCCACCTGCTCGGCTAAGCCTACAGGCGGGGAACACATCAGGGGGAGGTTGCCGGATGTCGGGCGTAGCGCACGTTTTCGGTTGTTTCAAAACAGGTAGCACTTTACCACCTGCTATATCGTTCCCCATGATAAAGGCTACACCTGGGACTGGTAAAACGGAACGCACGGCTACTTCAAAATACCCAGAGACTAAATCGGTCTTAATATGCACTTTATGCAATGGAACAGTTACAAAGCCCATTTCGATTCCCTGTACCATTACATTCGCACCACCGGAAGTCGCATCTGATAAGGGCAAGACACCAGCCAAGAGGAAGGATTGCGACGCACCAGTGTCTCTCAAAATCCGAATTGCCTTCTGATCCTTCGCTACACCGGATAGCGACACAAAACCCTTAAACATGAAGGCATCGTAGCCAACGTCACCTCTGTCGCGGCTACTGGAGGACTGAGTAGTTTCTGAGACTACTTTAACGAAACCGGTAGGTCTTGGTGGGCTTGAGTTTTTCCTCTTTAATTGAAAACAGTCAGCAATAACATGACCCACTTTATGGCAATAGAAACACTCTCGCTCTTCCTTGGAGCGTATCGGTGGAGAGTTCGGGCGTTTCAGCTGTGAGCTAACAGGTAAGTCGTCATCAGAAGCCTTCTCACGGGATGACACGAACACCGTTTTATCCGTGAGAGTAAACTCGTCAGCAAAGATGGCCGCCTCATTTAAGGACGTAACCTTTTGCTCATTAAGATATACCACACAACGCTCTGGTGTACACTTTAAATTCCTCCAACAAAACTAATTCTCGAAGAGAATTTAAATCCGTAGCCTTGCTAGCAGCACACCACTTATCAAACACCATTCCCTTCTCCCTTGCAAACTCAACAAAGGACTGAGTCGGGACTTTTCGGTGGTTTCGGAATTTCTGTCTATATGCCTCCGGCACTAACTCATAAGCACGCAGCACAGCAGCCTTCACAGTTTCATAATTCAAACTGTCCTCAAGAGACAAGGTAGCAGTAGCATCCTGCGCTTTACCGGAAAATTTGCACTGTAACAATGTTGTCCAAATGTCTTTCGGCCATTGAAGTGCGGTAGCGAGGCGCTCAAAAGTGCTAAAATAGGTATCCACCTCTGTCTCATTAAAGGGAGGAAGAGCCACATGTCTCCTCACATCATAGAGTCCAGTGAATGGCGTGGACGTGGCTGTGGACACAACCGACTGTGCAGCGGCGTTCTGCAACTCCAATTGCCGCAGCTTGAGGGTAGTCTCTGCCTCAATCTCCATTTTCCGCAATGCCAGTTTCCTTACCTGGGCTCTCTCCTCTCTGTCCTTGGCTCTCTCCTGGACTCTCTCCTGTGCTTCTAGTTGCAGGCGGGCCAAACGGATCTTCAACCTCGCCCCAACCATTGACCCAGAAGAGGTTCGCGAAGAGAACGCCTCAAACCTCGGCAGGGTAACCGGCGGCGTCTCCTCCTTTTCCTCCGATCCAGAGGAAGCCGTAGCACCCAACATCGGTTCAGCGTCCGGCACCAGGGACAAAACAGGCCGGATAAAGAGACCCAGCTCCACGAGCTTATCCCACACGACCGAACGAATCTCCTTTTTAAGAAGAGACCGGCTAACAGAGACGCCAAAATGCTCCGCGATAATGAATAAATCCGCCTTACGACACTGTTCAAAAATAACGATGGACGGTTCATTAATAAACAACTCCAAATCAAAATGTGACGAAGCCATTGTCTTAATTGTTATATAGCTAGTTGTACTATACAACACTACACAACAATATTCACAGTAACACTAACAGCAACCACAAATAACAAGCGCAAGCACACCATACGCGAACTAGCCTACTATTACACACACTACCAATACTAACCTTTACAATATTCACACACACAATCGCTCAATCTCCGGGACGAGCCCCCATTTATGTTACGACCCCGACGGCTTTTAGGGGTACGGGGGAGACCGTAACATATTAGTGTAATTTGAATCGGGTCTTGAGCGAATTATGAGGGTAAATAATAAAGACAAGGCAAGAGGGGCGGTGTTTATATACATATATTTACAGACAATAGTGAGGCTATTTACAAAGGTGAAATACAAACACAAAGACACAAGGCCAAGGGACACGGGTGTTGCCAAAGAAATGAACTTAGTAAAACAGAACAGGCTAGCTACAAACCAAAACGAAGATAGGCTGACTATCTAAACCTTTATACGAAATAAAAGTCTACCTATCTAATCTACACTAGCTACCCGTAAACAAAGGTACACAGATGGCAACCACCCCTTTCCTAATGTCTCTATACACAGGATTGACCTATCGATGAAGATGTATGGAGGCCTCCCTCTTACCTATCCCAAGGCCTAAGTGGGAACAAACAAACTTAACCATACACTTTCACTTCCAAACTTTCAAAGGTCACACACTCTCTCTCTCTGTCTCTCACGTTCAGCAAACAAACAGCAAAAGGGCAAAAAGGGATCTTGCAGGAGCAGTCATGGGGTTTTTATAGAAGGGCAGGTGATTGGTGGAGGCGGGACCAGGACACAGAAATGATTGACAGTAGGGAAGGCGAATGGAATGGCGGATGGCACTCCTACGGAACACGGACACAGAGAAGACAAAAGCACACATACACGTGGAACGTAACAGTAGGAAACTTATATAAGTATGTAGACATATTTATTTAACAAACACAATAATACACAGTTTGACAGGTGTTGAGTCTCACTCTAATTCAAGTGCATTGAACCACTCCTTACGAGAGCAATGCTTAAGTACTTTTAAGTGCTTAATTGAATACGGGTTGCATTTCAAATAGTTGTTGACTGAATGATTTGCCTCAGAGCGAGGTGAAATGCAGAGCATCTACAGAGCAGTCTTACGTGAGGGGGAATTTATCACTTTTCTGCCCGAACTGTTCATATGTGTGCATTAATGACACTACCAAATCAGCACATGACATCCAGAGACTGAGTTAGGAGGTAGTCTCTGTGGACAGAAACGTAAGTTAATTACCAGACATGAAACTTGCATAGCATCAAATGTTTTTACTGACACCCCAACTATTGTGCCGCACAACCCATGCTGATGCAAACGCACAGACCACAAAACTACCAAACCGCATGCAGAGATGAGAAATATTCCGCTTGCAATGGACAAAATTAGCAATTCGACTACCGCCCTGGTTTGGTTTCACTACTGAAATATAGTCCGATATCTTTTTGAGGAAAGGTTTTAAATGACTAGAATTCACATAAACATTCACGTAAAATTCACATTTAATAAAAACAAATAGCATCTGTGTGGTGAGATTGTATACAGAGCTGTTGTGAATGCAGATGCCAAAAAGGAATGTGATATTTTTGAACATCAATAAGTCAAATTTACAGTGCTGGATAAAAAAATAAATACAAAAAATACATTTTGATTGATATCAATATGGTGCAGAAGACAAATTAACTAGCTCACGAAGATGAAACCCCCACCCCCCCAAAAAAAGTCAAGTCATTATAATAATGATCCAAAAACCCATTGTCATGGGAGATGGAATCCTGATGTTGATAATGGAGATCTGTCTGTGCTCAGCATCTTGGATGTGAGCAGTTAAAGTAGAGCCACCCAATCAGGATGAGGAGCAGAAAACTGGAAAAAATAAGAACACGGAGACCATAAATAATTTAGAGAACAAATTCAAATTGAAAAATGCAGAATATGCAAGAATTTCCCAAGGACAGATGAGAAGGGGTGAGCCTTCGTGGATGTTATATGCCCTGTAACAGCCATTTGAGAATATAACAAGATCAGGGGTGTCATGCCTGGGGGAATTCTGGGAGGGCCACGGTTATCCTGTGGCTATTCTAAAACCCACTGGAGGCAAGTCCAACCACACAGATTATACATAAAATATGACAATTTCAGGTTAGGACATCGGCACTCTGTCATTTAGTTTATATCTCTAGCGTGAAGTCAGAATAATTCCCTTGTCTGGTTTTCCATTTATTTGTTACATTTGGTCTGTCTAACTGAAATGATTTGGAAGAAAATACAATGGGTATAATAAGTATTCACTCCCTTTGGCATTTTTCATGTTTTATTTTCTTACTTCATGGAATCAGTATGTATTTAACTGGGTAATAATGTCAAATAAAATAAAAGCAAAATCAATTCTAAACCTTTTCCTTAATTATTTACAAAAAAATAAAATAATTGATTACATAAGTATTCCCCCCCTTGACTTAATACTTGGTATAAGAACCTCATTCACAGCAGTGAGTCTATTTGAGCAAGTCTCTACCAGCTTTGCACATCTGGAAATTGACATTTTTGCCCATTCTTTACAAAATTGCTCGAGCTCCATCAGGTTGGATGGAGACCGGTGCTGAACAGCAGTTTTCAAATCTTTCCACAGATTCTCAATGGCACTGAGTTCTGGGCTTTGACTGGGCCACTCCACGACATCGATTTTCTTTGGGTTGTTTTTAAACCACTCCAATGTGGCTTTTGCTGTATGCTTTGAGTCATTGTCCTGCCGGAATATAAAGCTTTCATGTTGTTCTGTGTGGCCTGTAGTGTTGAAAATGAGCATTCGCCCATGATCCAGTTTGTCAGAGGAGTGTACACGCTTCACCTGCAGTGTTCATCGGGGCAGTTTGGGGCGATAAATCAAAGGGAACACTTGCCAATTGCAAATTGTGGAAAAAAGAAAAGAAAACGCGAGCCTTTGGAAAATGCAGCTTGTAATTTTAACCGATGTTACGTTTCACGCTGTTTTGATACCTGCAAACGGCTGAAGAGAGCACTCGAGCTTTCAAGCATTCTGCCATGCAGTGTAATGGCCTGCTTTGCCTGTCAGAGACAGCCATTACAGAATTATTCCAGTCTGTATTATATAGCTCTGCACACTGGAGTGCTATTTTCAGTCTCCCAAGGGGAAAGTGAGTGATGAAGTGGAATCCTGAATAAAAGAGGATACGAGAGGAGGTTAAAGGCAATTCAGCTTGTCAATTCTGCTATATAAATCTAGCTGTTCGACATGTAAAAATAGAAGATACAATGACAATACAATATTACCACAGGTTTGACCCTGTGGCTTTTCATAATGTTGTTATGTTGTTGTGCACACGCTTGGCAGGGTCCACTCCAAACATGCATTTCGATGAAAAGACATTGTATGGGATGTGACACACACATGTGATATGTTCTCCTAAATATAGACCCAGTCTCCTGGCTAAATGAAGGCCCCAAATAATGATGTGAAAGTCAGTGATGATGTGGTTTGTGAGTTGCTGTACACAAGTAAGACCATCTTTACTTAAAATAATTAGGAACGTATGGTAAAATTGCACGTGAAAGCCAAGAGCATGTATTCGTAAAGACATTTTTACATTTAATCTTAAAACATCAATTTTTTAAACTGTACAATTGTATATTTTAATACCTTGATATGCTAAAACGGGGAACACAACATTCTACATATTGCATATCTAGTTATTCTGTGCTGTGTCAGTTTATTGTGTAAATCATGAAAAAAATATATAAATAAAATGGATGATATGTTTACTATACAGAGTGCTACTTGGCTGCCCCTGGAAGAGTCTGCAATCTTTATAACAAGCAATAACTGAAGGAATAGAGCAATCATAAAAACATAGGCTATGAGTCACGCCAATGAACAATATTACTAGTACTATATTGGTAGCCAGTTGTAAAACAGAAATTACAGCAGTGCATGGTGCTTAACCAGAATTTCTACCGTAAATATCCAGCTGTGTATGAACAATATGAAAGATAAGAGTCCTGGATCAGGGTATCCTCTCTGAAAATAAATCCTAAGGGTATACCCCAATTAAATAAATAAAAATTCCTGCCTTCACTTCTACTGCTACCAAAACAATTGTCTTAACCAATGGCAAGAAGATGCTCCTTGTGACCAATGAACTGTCTTTTTTTATTGCTAAACACCGCTATAATTGAACAGTCTTTGTACTTCAGATTGAAAAGAGAAAGAAAATCTGGTGGTTTTGGTTCTGATCTGTGACATAGAGGGCGTGATAATCTAAAGCCACTGTGAATGCAGAGCTTCAGTTCTAACACGATTAATTAATTACCCTAGATTTTTAATTAACAGATTTCTGAAGCTCCTCCTCATAAGCTGATTTGCAGTATGAATTATATGGTCATGGTGTTTAAAATGAATCCCAACATATGACTTCTGTGAAAATTATTGTGAATAATTTTAACTTTTCTAACATTCACAATTAACTTTTCAATTCGGGATTTGCCAGCACTGGTCTAAATTATTCAATGAAAGAAACACTTTCATTTTAGATGCTCATCAATGGCAATGGTAGATACATAGAAATATTAATAGAGGGAGTGCATGGACCTACAATGAGCGTTCAATAAATTAGGTTGTTTCAACCATTTTTTCTCTCCAAAGCAAACCACAAGTTGTGGTTAAAATCGCTGATACAATGAGGGAGCTCCACCCATGTTTGGTTTCTGGATCAAGCCCTCCAGACTTTGAGGGAGCTCGTTGTTGTTCCTATGGTCGTTCTCTGTCTCTCCACAGTGCCTTTTTCTGGAATAAAATGTATATTTTTCTCCCTGTTTTTCTTCTAATTTGGTGGCCAAAATATACCCCTTCTAATATATACCTTCTAATACCCCAAGGCTGGTGATGATCCACTCCTCCGAGACGGAACTTGTCCACCCACTTTCTAGGGATGCCCTTCCGCTCCTTGGCAAGCTCATGCCGGCTTTCCTTCCCCCCTCCGCCTGGGGCAGACAGCCAATCGCCACCCCTGATCGGGGCTCCCAGCCATAGCCGGACTGGCGCGGCCGGATTTCGAATTGCGGCTGCAGTGGGCAACTTGCATTCCGGGCAAATGCTTAGACTGTTACACCACCAGAGGTCACTGGAATAGACCATGATTAAGGTTCTGGTTGAGCTATGCATAGTTTGCCAATATGCACTTCATAGCCAAACTCTATGAAACAGAGAGCATTTGCTTGCTGCATTTACTGTAGAACTGACAGCTGGCTAAAATTATTTTTGAGAGAATTTAACATTCAAATCCCCCTTGCTCTTAAAATCTGTTGCAAGTAGAATCATTTATCTTCATTCTGAAGTTGTGATTTGATGTGACAGTTTTCTTGTTTTTTGAATGTGGTAAAACTAAGCTTGCAGTAAGCTAAAGAGTATACCAACAAATACAGAGTCAAGGGATCTTATTAAAGGTGTAGAACACTAGAGCTGGGAGTTTCAGGGATTGACTCCCATAAATGAATAAAGTAAATATTGAAAACATCTGCCTTGCAAGAGGAACTAGAAGTATAGCCCCAGTGATATTATATCCAATTACATGCACAGAACAGGAGAGCATGTAGCAATGGAAAAGGTGAAGACAATTGACCAAAAATAAATTTTTTTTAGTAAGGAACACCTATCAACAGCTCTTTTGTACTGAATTGTGGTCAGTTGTGGTCAGCTCATTTGTGATAGCAGAAGATCATGCTGCAGTAATCTATATTGATTGTAATGGAGATCCAAGAGCGTTTAACTTAAAACATGTCATTGTAATGATTATGATTAATGAACGTTGAGTCCAAGTAGAACAGTATCAGTTGCTAAGGGCTACTTCTTTAAATTGACATGTTTGTTCATTGTGTAAAATAATCAAGGAAAGGTTCATGGTGATTAACACAAGTTCTCAACCTCCTCTGTTTTTAGCTCTACCTCGATGGAAACTCTTTATTGTTTCACATGGTTGCAATATATCATAAATGTCCTTGTTGTACTGATGTATGAAGCACTCTGCCATAACTCTAACTGAGCCAACAAACTGAACGCACCCATCTGAACAAGTGCATCGGGCTGAACTAGTACTAACTAAAGATAAAATAAGGATCATTTGATACAGAATAATTCAAACAGTCAGCTGAAAGATGTTGAAAATTGCTTTGGGCCAATAACCATGTTTTAGAAATTTAGAAGGAATTCACAAAACAGCATATATTCCATCTAAAGCCTCTTGTCGGGTTTCTTAAATTGGGATTACATACAGTAAAAATGCAATAGCCATAATTAATGTCTGGAGAATAAACCTTGGAATACGTTCAGTTAAAGGCATGGACACGCATACGTAAATACTGTATGCTGTTTCTGTGTACAATTATAAATTACAAGTACAAGTACAAACAAAACGAGAAACAAGAAACCGTATCACAAGAACTGCATCAAATTATATCTAAAGACAAGCATGGGCTCTAATGTTAACCACCTTGGGCTTTCAAAAATGGTTTTATAAAGTGTATATATATATATATGCTCACATAATATAATCATAATTTAAGAGTGTTGTGCATTATTAATACAAATGGAGGACTAGCTCTTGCAGAACTGCAATGTTCGAACAGCTTTTTGCTGCTCGACAGGATCTGTGGATCATCCTCTTGCTTTCAGTATTTATCACAGTTGACAGCTCTGGTTGAGCATTTCTCTGGACGTGCTGGAACTTGGACTTTAACCCTAGCACAGAAAAAAAAAGACTCTGTGGCCCAGATGCTTCTTGAATAAAATCTTATTCTGTAATATGAAAAATATAGTGTGTTGAGCACTCGGCAGGCATATCATTGACATTGTGTATGAATATTATAGTAATCAATTGTATTTAATGCTGATTATGGATCATTTACAGGTAAACCTAGGCAGCTAACAATATTACATATGATCCATATACATCTTATTTAATACTGATTACATTAGTCATGTTGTTAAAGAAATGCAAACATCAATCGATTGAAAAATTGTGGATTATTTTCAACTTTATTCTCATCAATAACTTTGTGTCCCATGAAAACAGTTTAATACACAAAGACATGTCATTCTGTTATAAAATAAAGCAGGAACATCCCATAATTCTGTCACTGAGATTTGTGCCTGGGAGATAACCGGTGTCTTTGTGCCTGTCACTGTTTATGCCGGTGGAATCTTAATTTCCTGGACCCTCCTCAAAAAAGAACCCTCCTGTCGAATGGTGCTCAGATTTCAGGGGTTGAGTAATGAGAAATGTGTGCACTCTGGTGACAAGAATCACTGCCACAATAATATAAGGACACAAATTAAACAAGATGCCATTCGATATAACGGAAATTAATTAAATGATAACAATATATTGCCTTACATTTTCATCAATATTCAATCTGAGAGACCAAATTGTAGGGCCATACTTAGTATACATCTGTGGGGCAGGTTCTAAGTTGAGCACATATTTTAAACTGGCCCAAGGGCTCTAGTGCATATCACATTTAAGGCTGCAGAAAGGACTGTGTATGCTAATAAACGTGTGATAAATGTGTCCAATGTGATTTAAAAAGGCTGGTGGCAATTTGAGGAGAGGTTCCTGCATGTGTATTTTAAAATCTGTGAAAAGCAAGTGTTAACTTTGTTTCAGGTGTGAGAGCACCGTCATGGCTGCTCAGAGTGCGATGCTCAATGCCTACAATGGGAATGACTAACAAGATACCAATTAGACCATGGAATGGGTTAGGTCTGTGTCAGGCTGAAATAGTATCAGTCACATCACCAATAGAAAATAAACAATGCCATTCCCCAAAATGTGATGACAATACCATGAGACTTGGCAAGCATAGAGCTATCCTAATGTGTATTCACTTTTATAGAGTCCATTATAAATTCATTTTTAACAGAGAGAGTAAATGTTTATCCAGCTAATCAATTTTACAGCACACTCAGATGAAATAATTTGCTTCGCATACGCTACCAACAAACGACAGCCTATTATTCTATGCTTGCATTCATCTACTTGTTTATCTGTGGACCTTACACCCTAAGCAGTTACGTTTCTGCAGCCTTAAATGTAATATGCACTAGAGCCCTTGGGCCAGTTTAGAATATGTGCTTAACGTAGAGGTGATAGTCCTGTGTTATACACTCCCCGTAGATGTATACTAATTTATGTTATATCAAATGGCATCTTGTTTAAAGTAATGGGAGGAATTAAGTTTTATTCACCCACCCACCTATTGGCCCACAGCTTTTCATTGAAGATTAATGGAAAAAAGAGAAGTGTAACATTTTCTACGAGGGCACACACACACACACATATAACGCCTTATAACTGCATTTATAGTCCCTTATGATGCACTTCAAATGTGTTATAAGCCTTGTTATAAGCAGTTAATAGCATAACTCATATCATATTATAACAGCCTACTGTATAGAATGTAATATAAATCATCACTATGATAGACTTAAATACCAAACGGTATAAGCAACAATATGATGCTTATTTGCTTAAAAACTGTTCTGATGAAGACCTAAGGGTTGAAACATAAACCAACCTGCACAGTTAAATAAACCACTTTTCTGGAGCATCTAATAAAAGTGTGAGTCTCATTAATTCAAGTGTTACTTATTTGCTTAACCTGTACAATAAGTAGACGTGTGATATGTTGCATCATGACCCATCTTAATAGAATCGATCCCTTTACGGTTCACATAACGTAACTGAGCGATGAAATTTCTGTCACCCGTACAACTTGCAGGTAAGAGAAAGCGACAATGTGAATTTAGCAAGCAATATATCTCAGGGACCAGTAATGGAAAGCAGATGGAGATTGCATAGGCTCAGGTATGTTGAATTGTGAGAGTAGGCTACTTGTATCTTACATTTAGAACCTGGCTGCTGGAGGCCGTCTGCGACATCTTTGGTTTATTTACAGGCGGTACTTATTTCTAGGAACTGTTAAATGAGGGCAGGTTTAAAAAAAAAAAGATTTACAGGCAACCTTGCCTGCATGAACTGCAAGCACACAGCTTGGCACAATTGATCTGTAAGGGATGGAAATGATTTAGCGGATGACTACCGATATACCATTTCTTTGTAAATATAATATGAATAACAGTTACTGAATAAACGTATCAGAATTATTTATTTTTCTATGATTTATTTAAATATGATATTGTTACTGCGATAGCATCTATATGTGTATGTATTAGGGCTGTCGATCATATACATGAAATACAGTCGATGAACATGACATGTCGATGAAATACAGTTCTAGTGTTGTGGAAGTGAAGAAATATATTACAGAATTCATTCAAATACATTTATATTACTACCTCTTCAGTATGAGTCTCTCCCCACCCCAGAATACTTGCTACCTGTTTTAAATTCAGGTGACATGTCTATTCAGGTGTTTCTTTATTATATTACGGTATCGAATGTATCAAAGTATTTCAAATTTGATGCCTGGCTCTAAGCTTTACATAGATAACTTAGCAGTAGCGCTGATCACTGGTCTGGAAATGTTGTTAGTCAGACCTGTATCACTGTTGCTCATAGAACTTGTGCGGATGAGCTTATGTTCTGTTGCATTGTGAGTCACTCTGGATAAGAGCGTCTGCTAAATGACTGTAATGTGATGTCACAATTAGCTGTGCATTTACCCTGGGAGGGAGGGTATCAGTAGGGTTGCCAACTTTCTATCATCCAAATATGGGACAGAAGGTGGGGCACACGGGGCGAAGTGGGTATGGTGTTGTATGGATGTGAATCAACACGTACTGTATATTGTAACGGTGACTGTTGAAGGAAACCTCAGGAAAGTTTGCTTTTCCATGATTGCGCTACCAGCTTTACTAAAACAAAGCTTATAGACGCAAGGCACAACCAAGAACACAAGAAACTCATGGTGGTCACTTCTTAGACATACAAACACAGTCACGGTTACAACACTAATCCACTCAATGACACAAGGGGTGATGGGGAACTGGAACAGAAGGAATCATGGGAATCTGAACACATAACAATAACAATGGCATCCCCCAAGCTTACCATACGATGTGGCTAAGCTAACTTGCATTACTACTGAACTTATTTACACCATTACAATATGATGGGATTCTATTTTGATGTCTGACTGGTATTTTGTTATACGGGACAAGGAATGTCCTGTACGGACGAGCCAAATTGGCAGTTGGCAACCCTAGGTATCAGGCAGCTTGATTGTCCCTATCCCATCACAGAAGAGCAACGGCTCTGGTTAATCAGGCACCTGCATTCTGCCTTGAACAACTGATGCACTAAGCATACTCCTCTCACACAGTGACTACTGAGCTCAGCTGTTGGACTGCTTGAGTGTGAAACTAAGCAGAGGTTGGCAGCCTACGCTTTGGAAAAGAGCTTGAGAGCTGTGCAAAATTGAAAAACCTGCATTCCCTTTAAAAAAAAAAAAAACCTTTTTGTTCTCCAGTAAATGTGTAAACTGTGCTGTTTTAGCATTTATTCTCTCTTCCACAGTGGCACTGTGAAACACAGTTCTGTGATTCTGCAATGGGAACACAGCCCAGACAAATGACTTTCGTCATAGAGATGCTACTCAGCTGAAAACAAAAACCTGCAATGGTAAGAGGTAAGCAACGCCATATCAAAGTGCATTGGCAGTCTGCCAAGGCATACATTCAATAGTCAATTAAATGGGGTCATTATATAGTGGAGAGAGTTGGTGTGTTGAACCTTGTCATTCTGGGACGATTGTTTTTTTCTTCAGTGTATATGCTGTTCACACTATTGTATTATGCAATCTGTTTCCAGAACCCATGTATGCTATCTCATAAATGCAATGACACTCCAGTATATAACCAAACGTGTGCTAATCTCCAATAGGAAATGACGGTATTATCCGTAAATATAGACCTTGTTTATTTTTTGAGTTACATGTAACATTTACATTTACATTTTAAGCATTTAGCAGACGCTCTTATCCAGAGTGACTTACAAGATGTGCATAAATACTTGGTAGGAACAATCATAGTACGTGCAAGAGATCAGTGCAGTAATACAGCGATAGACATCATTGCAGGCAGATGCGTACCATACCTGTAACACTGGGAAGGAAAAGGTTAAGCGTGTCTAATGCAATTTCGGTAATTTTGTACATGCCCTAAAGCGCCACCGTCTTCGCTTTGCGTCTGCATTACCGACACCGTCCCAAAACATTAACATGTTTCTCGTTTAATTCAGAAGATACTTTTTTTTGGTATTCAGCCAAGAAACTAACTTGACAAATACTAGTAATAGTTAGTAATGACAAACTACTTGAAGTAATGATTAAGTGCTGACAAACACACTTTGCAAGCCAAGCTCCTGCAACACAGCCTGTAACCTTTGGACTACATTTCCCCTCTGTGTATTGGACTACATTTCCCCTCGGTGTATGGGTCACAGTGTCCACAAACAGAACATGATACAGCCAAACAACAGGTACTACAACAAATTAAGAGGATGGGAAACCACAAGATGCAATGCCTTGCACATTTTATTTGAGGCGGTCAGTCAAAGTCTAATTAAAAAAAGGCTAAATTACAGAAGCAGCCCTTGAGGGGTTTTGAGTCAATATCAGGTAATCACAGATTTACACTGATGCAAATGAGTTTCCATACAAAATTGGAAAGATTGATTATTTTGCAAGTAAACATTTGAATAGATACAATGGCATGTGTATATTAACTGTCCAACTCAATCCTAGTTTTCTCCCGGCCGTCTGTTTCTTGTCTGAAACAAAATCAGATTTATTCACTTCCAGCAACATGGGCATTAGTGCCATAGATCCTCAGTCAGGTAGCAATAGAAGATAGAAGCCCTGGATTTAGCAGGCAAATGCCCACATATGAAATGTTTAAAACGTTACTAAAAAGTATTTTCAGTTAAAAATGTTCTTTGAGTCCTGTCACTGTCATGTGCAGTCAATCGGCCCTCCCTGTGCATGCGTTTGCCCCGCATTTGGTTTCATTATTAATTTTATTTCCTGTCTGTGTTTTTTTGCTTTTAAGTTTTGGCACACTCGTAATGTGTGGGTGAGGCTCAGAAGAAGCGGCAGACATGTCTATTGGTCAATCGGGTTTTGGAGTGACAGCTCCTCAAAAAAGCTTACCACGCCCAATTGGTGGGCCAGGATTCTTATTGGTCGGCCAAGTGACTCATAATGTGGCAAAAGTTAACGTATCTATGGGTTCGTTATGAAAGAGAATTATTCTTTTTTCGGCAAAAATATTTCCATGCAGGGAGTGAACATACATCCAAGTTTATCAAAGTATGTGAGATCTTTCTGTAAGACATGCTGAAACTGAAGCATTATATTTAGAACTGCAGAATTAAGTCAAGTGCAATATCATGCACTCCAGACACTTCAGGAATGCCAATGAGTATATAATTAGTCTTTTATACATTCAACTAAAAATCTGGCAGTTCTTTGTAAAACATGAACAGAGAATATTTTAAATGTTACGAGATGAATTTCATTCCATTCCATTCGTGCGCGTTCCAATTTGTTCTACCCGACTTGTGAACCATGTTTATGTTATGTTTTAACGTTTTAACAGAAAACCTTTTGCTTTCAAATGTGCAGAGAGGTTGGAGCACAAAATTATACAACAAAAATATATTTTAATTATATGATTGAGTGTATTATCATTCATAATTCAAAAATATTGAGTTAAAACTCAAAGGGTAAAATCATATTTTAATCAGAGGAAAGCTGCCTGCATTGTTAACATCGCCTTACACACCTGCAAGAGTAGAAGTGCAAAAATTGCCTCCATAAACCTTGCATTATGCAAAACATGAAATCAATATACATATCTAGGTATTTTTCCACTGCTCCATTACATAGCTTAAAACAAGCCCATTTGTTCCATTCACATCTGGCTTTTTAACTTTATGATATCATAAAACACTAGAGTGGGAAACATGTACTTACCGGATCAATGACGGCTAGATATGAAAAGTAGACATTTTGAAAGTGACTGGTCTCCTTTACAGTATTTTCCACCATCCAACATATCAAGTGCTGCAGTCTGTTCCAGCTGTCTCTCCACTGAGGTTGTTTCTCACAAGCTAATTACTGATCAGAGAAGCTGCCACTTTCCTGGGAACTTTGCTGTTTGAATTGCACTGTTTAGTCAAAAAGGTGTCGCTTTTGACACCTCACCAGTGTGACATTATATAGTGAGGACCATAATTCATTGGACAGTGATTGAAAGGATACAATGACAATGAGGTTGAAGTGCAGACTGTTAGATTTAATTTGAGGGTATTGTCATCCATATCGGATGAACCGTTTAGAAATGATAGAACCTTTAGTACATAGTCCTACCCATTTTCAGGCACCATATTTCATTGGACAGTTTAACACAATGTAGAATAAAGTAATCATTTTCAATATTTGGTTGGATATCCTTTGCATGCAATGACTGCTTGAAGTCTGCGATGCATAGACATCACCAGACGCTGGGTATCTTCCCTGGTGATGCTCTGCCAGGCCTGTATGGCAGCCATCTTCAGTTCCTGCTTGTTTCAGGGACTATTTGCCTTCAGTCTTCTCTTCAGCATTTAAAATGCATGTTCAATTGGATTCAGATCTGGTGATTGACTCGGCCAGTCAAGGATTTTCCACTTTTTGGCTGTCAAAATCCCCGTCGTTGCTCTAGCAGTATGTTTCGGGTCATTGTCTTGTTGCATGATGAAGTGCTGTCCAATGAGTTTGGAGGCATTTGGTTTTATCTGAGCAGATGAAATATTTCTGTAGACTTCAGAATTCATTGTTCTACTTCTGTCTTCAGTCACATTATCGATGAAGACAAGTGAGCCCGTTCCACTGGTAGCCATACAGGACCAAGCCATAACACCCCCTCCACCATGTTTCACGGATGAGGTGGTATGCTTTGGAACATGGGCATTTCCTTTTTTCTCCACACTTTCCTCTTTCCATCACTCTGGTACGTGTTCATCTTTGTCTCATCTGTCCACAAGACTTTGAATTTTAAATGCTTAAAATGTTCCAGAACTCTTGGGGCTCTTTTAGGTGCTTTTTTAGCAAACCGTAATCTCACTTTTCTGTTCTTCAGGTTTATCAGTGGTTTGCATCTTGTAGTGTACCCTCTGTAGTCCTGCTGATGCAGTCTTCTATGTATGGTAGACTTTAACACATCTACACCTACATCCAGGAAAGTGTTTTTGATCTGTTGGCCCGTTGTCAGGAGGGTTTTCTTCACCATAGAGAGTATTCTCCGGTCATCCACTAAAGTGGTCTTCCTCGGTCTACCGGGTCTTTTGACATAGTTCACCAGTTGTTTTTATCTTGTTAATGATGAACCAAACTGTTGACTTGGACATGCCCAGAGTTTTTGCAATGTTCCTGATTGATTGATTTTCATTTCTGAGCCTTATAATTTGCATCAACACTGCTGTCTTCCTCATGTTGTCACACCCCAACAACAATCCCCAAAGGCAATTGCAAAGTCTAGAATCAAGACTAGACATCAACAGCTCTCTTCTGCATTCACTAACGACACAAACTCAGTGCTAGAGTACAGAACCAAAATAACAAAGAATTTGTCACTGTCCAATGATTTATGGTGCTCACTGTATAATAAATCTATATTTTTACTTATATATATTTGGAGTATGGGCTTCAACAAGGTTAAATGTCACCTTTTAACATTAAATTCATAATCTTACTGTGATTATATATTATCTTGCACTGAAAAATAATTTGTCCCACTGAATTAAATAAACGTTGTTCTTCTCCTTCCCTTGCTTTTACCACGCTTGGTTTTGCATTAAATAATGCTTATATACACGCAGAGATGAAATGTATGTGACAGTAACATACTGCAAATATCTGTCATCATAGCCAATGGCAAGTTTGCACTATGAGAACTCAGAGAATGCATTGTCACTTATACTTAGTGTACTGTAATATACTGAAACAGTACTTCAGTGTTAAAAATTCACTCTAATTTTATATCAATTTGCTACAGTGTGTAAAATAAAATCTACTATTGTAACACTGTCGATATGCAGTTAGTATTTTCAGACCCTTTTTTATGTGGTAGCAGTGTCATTTTCACCCAGGTATTCACCCATCCGTTTTCAAAAGCAAACTCTTCACTGGAAAATTCCAGAGGCCTCATTTACATACAAATTGAATTCTAAGCAGTGTGTAAATATATTTCAGTGCCAGGTGCGAGATTCATCAACCCAGGAAGGCGTGTGAATATATTTGAAAAAAGTTGGTGCTTTTCAAGACCGTGTGTACAAACATTCTCTTTTGGTTACACAAGCCCCACTTTCATTTGAGGAACCTGAACATATTGGAAGTGTAGCTCTGGCATATAGCTCACCTACCAAATCTCACTGCTGTTTTCAGGCCTAGTGAGGATGAATCTGAGGATTTAGCCCTGCTCTAAACAAACAAGGGACAGCGGGGGCCAAGGGGGAGTTATCCAAACACACTGGTGCTTTTAGCCAGAATCCAGAAGTGTGGACGTAGCCATTTTTTGGCTCTTTAGGTCAAAAGCATCACTGTTTCGTCTTGACAGATGACATCATCTATCACTGGGTCATTATTAAATTAATATTTGTGTTTCGTAGAGGATCGATGTTGATGTTTCAGAGAGTCAGAAACAGCTAGCCCAAGCAGTGTTCAAATAGGAATCAGAAAAGAGAAACCATGCTCAGAAACCTGTTCTTAATGGAAGCACAAAATGAAAAAGGAGGTAATTAACTCGCAATTAAAAAGGAGCCAACACATTTGTTTCATATTAATGTCAATACTAATTAACAATATGTTTATGAAATAAAACCATCACTTTAATATGAGTTTCTAAAGCAACATGAGAGAAATCGAACAGATTTTGAAAGAGGTCAAATAGTTGGTGCCCGAATTGCAGGTGCGTCAGTCTGCAATTCAATTATTTCTATGTGGCAAGGGGAACAGTGTCAACTCATGATTGCATATGCCAAACAACTGCATAACCTGGTGTAATGAGCACAAAACTTGGACTTCTGAGCAGTGGAAGAAACTAATATAGTCTGATGAGTCATCTTTTACTCTTTTCCCTACATCTGGACAGATTTATGTTTGGAGAAAACCAGAGGAAGCCTTCCACCCACATTGCCTGTTCCCAACTGTTAAATATGGTGGTGGATCTGGTATGGTATGGGCAGCCATCTCATAGGAGTCATTGGGTCTGATCATTACTCTGCATGGTAGAATTATTGCCATGGAATGTGAAGCCATTTTAGGCGACAAGTTGCGGCCTATGGTGCAACCATTGTTTCCTCAAGATGTTCCCATGTTCCTAGGTATTGGTGCCCCCATACACATTGCTGAACAGATTCAAGAGTGGTTTCAGGAACACCAGTATAAAGTCAAACAGATTCCATGACTTCCCCAATCACCAGATCGAAGTATCATCAAACCTTTATTGGAAGGTCTAGAACATAGAGAGTGTAGTAGATTTCATCTAACTTCATCTCTTAAAGAACTGGAGGCTTTCAGTGGTCCAATAGCCCACTGTACTTGCCTCAGAGTTCAACATAATTTCTTCAATGAAATTGACCTTCTAGTTTGTAATTAATTTTGTTTCTGTGTTATACATGTGTAGATAACTTCTTATTACTTATACTCAAAAAAATCAACTGCCCTACCTCAATGATCAAAAGCTAACTATTCATATTTGTATGTATAATTCATAATGATAAGTCATAATTTAAACCCCCTATACCACATGAACAATTATAAGCTTGGACATTTCTAAAATGTCTAAAGGTCATTTTTCTTTAGAAGCTTGTTGTAAAGAGATATAGATCAACAACCACTATGCACAGTATGTTTGGTTATATATTGATTATATATACTGTGACAAAGGTTTGCCATACAATAAAAGGTGGTAGTTTTATGAAAAATGTGTTTGATAATTGCTTAGGGAGAAATACTGGCTTGTATCTTGTAAAAATAATAAAATAAATAAATTATTTCATAGTTAAGACGTCCATTTTTACTTGACTTTGTGTTATTTTCTAATGCAATTCCATGGCAATATAGAGTAATTCTGAAAAAAAGATCAATTGAATTCTGTATTGTGGTTGTGTGGAGCGAGGTAGACAACAACGATATTACATTTGGCTGTTTGCAAGATTAATCCAGACTTATATGAATTCTCTTTCTAAGAGAGAGGTCACTAGTTGGGATAGGCATTGACAACCTCGATCGATATCTAATTACCAGCGGTACATTGCGATGGTTCAGCAGAGACAAAATGCAAGGCCCGGGTTCTCAACCGCCAGGGCTCAATAACGTCTTGCAGATTATTACTTCACCCCGTCGTTGGCGTGGCCCCATTGTAACGATCCTCACTTTGAGAATCTATCACCATTTTCCCTGAAAGTCAGCACCTTTCAGGGGATTTGTCTTGCTCTGGTCTGTCAGGCTTAAGCTTCATTAGATTTTACTTTGCAAGGTAATAACGTCTCTGCTGAAAGTGTGCATGTATGTGTGTGTATGTGTGAATGTGAAAAGATATATTCTCCAAAATTATGCACACCCTTGATAAAGATGAGCAAAGAAGGCTGTATTAAAAAACAATACAGGTAATGAGCTATATCGTATTCTGAAAAAAATGGGAAAAAGTATTCTATTTTTACCAATATGATTTCTCAGAGCAAAATATAAATCCCCCAAAATATATGTCACAATTATTCACACCCCTGATAATTATTTGACATAAAATCCAACAAAAATAAATAATTTTGTATTTATATTTTAGGTAACTGTGTTGTGTCCTCTGATGGCTTCCTGTTTCACTGGGGGAAAATGAGCAAATTTGACCTTCAAGTCAAGATAATTACAAACAAATAAATAAAAAACCAAAAGACACCACGTTCCACTATTAGTTCAATAATTACGTTTTAAGTTTAAAACAACTGGAACAGTGGTAAACCTGCCTGGTAGAGGACGCAATAGCATCTTGCCCCCATGCACACTGAAGCAGATGGTTTGGGAGGCAAAGAAAAACTCAAGGGCCACAGTTGGAGATCTACAAAAATAAGCACCTGGAGTTTGTTAAATGACATTGGAACTCTGATTGTAAAGTTTTATGGTTAGATGAGACTAAAATTAAGGTCTTTGGCCATTGGCCAGTGTTGGGTTTGGCGTCGGAAGAAGGACTCTTGAAATAAATGTCATGCCTATGGTGATATATGGTAGTGGACCTTTGATGTTATGGGGTTGTTTTACCTCTATTTGTCCTGGGGCTCTTAGTAAGGTCAATGGAATCAGGAACTCCAGCAAGTACCAAGACATTTTGTCAAAAACCTGATTCCCTCTGCCAGGAAGCTGAAACTTGGCAAAATGGATCTTTTAGCAAGAGGACGACCCTAAGCATACCTCAAAAAAAAGAAATGTTCACCTAACCACAGAACTATTTACAATGGCCATCTGTCTCCAAAATTTATGGAGCGCAGTCCACAAAGGCAGACTGAAAGATCTGAAGGACTTTGAGAGATTGTATATGGAAGAATATCAAAGATCTGCCCAAATATGTTCCCTGATCTCATAAAACCCTAACGAATATGACTCAGTAGTGTTAACAGTAGTAGTAATGTGAGGGGAGGGTGCACAAAATATATATTGTAAATGCATATATGCGTTTTACTTATTTTTAATATTCGTTTTACTTGGTTCTCTGTGGCTCAGTAGGTAGAGCATGGCGTTGATAACACTTAGGTTGTGGGTTCGATTCCCATTGGGACCCCATATACTGAAAAATGTATGCATTCACTACTGTAAGTCGCTTTAGATAAAAGCATCTGCTAAATGGCATATTTTATTATTACTTTCATGTATACACATAATAATGAGTGATTGAGGAGCTGTAAGATGGTGTGTCCAGCTGCTAAAGTCCTATTTCTCAGTGCAGTGATGCTCCCCGTGGCCTGGGATGTAATCCTGACTGTACCAGTGTTGACTGCAGCTGGCATAACCACAGGGTGGGGAATAATTGGCCACAGAGTTGCCTGGGGAGGAACAGTTTCAGGTGTCAAAATATCCCGGCCTCGTCATGTAAGAGTGACTCCTTTGGCCACCCAGGCCCTTGTATCAGCCTTCGTCAGCTACGTTTGTGCAGCCCGTATGCTGGACTGCAGAGTGAAAATAAATGGTGACCGGCTACACACGTGTTCAAAGGAGACGTGTTCATCTACGCCATCCTGAATTGATGGAGGACGTTGCATTGATATGACAAGCTTTCAGTTGTGATTGAAATCTGGTTTTGCATTATAACAGGGGAGGGGGAAAGGAAAAAAATGGACAATATAAATAAAATAAAGGTAATACAAAGATAAAAATGGTGAAAAATACTCGAACTCATACACATGCACACAAAAAAATACTCTAACTCATACACATGCACACAAACACACTCTCTCTCTCTCTCTCTCTCTCTCTCTCTCTCTCTCACACACACACACACACTCTCTCTCTCTCACACACACACACATTCTCTCTCTCTCTCTCTCTCTCTCTCTCACACACACACACACACACACACACACACAGGGACACATAACTCGCCCCCTGAGAGATCTAGCTCTCGTGCAGAACGGCCCACCCTGCCAGGTGCAGTATCAGCACGATCACAAGCTCCGGTCGGGGGACTGACATGCTAATGTTCTCTGTCACACTCCTTCAGCAGAGAAAACGCAGCCAATCCCTGAGCTCCAGGGCATCTGTCTTCCCCCGGCCTGCTGTGCGCATAGCTGCCAATCTTTAATACATCCTTCACTTCCCTGTCACCCAATCACCGACGCCTCTGCTTGCGTCGCGTGGCCTCAAGCTCCTCCAGGACCGGCCACCATATGGAGAGAGGGGCTCATGCCTTCATGTGCTGTGAAAAAACCATTACCAAGTTATAAATCAAACCCTCTTGCAAATCCGCAAACTATTCTCCGACGGGGTTATTATCTAAAACATGCAGATGATCCGTTCGGTTAAGGGCCCACGTATGAAATCAGAATTGCACATTGTAGGGGCCTCGGGTGGCATAAAGGTCTAAGCATTCACCCGTTTGCACATTGTAGACGCATCCATTCAGAATCGATGCCGCCGTGGCGCCCGGTTGGTACCGGAGCATCATAGACACACTTTGACAACTACTATTTCCCAAATGTGAAATTGCTATTATTGTAGCTGGCTTTTATAACTTGTGAATTGTGGTGGTTAGGGGTTATAAATAGTATGTATGCTAGCCTATTAATTATCTACGGTAATATACTTGTGTGTTGTCCTATAGTGGTGTTCCTATACATCATGCTCATTTACTCATAATACTTAGTTACTTAATACAGATTGAAAAATGTGAACTGAAGTCACAGTCCCCACTCACTGTTATAAACTGGGCTATGCAAAATCTGAACAAAGATAAATAAGAAGATAAACATATTTTATCAAAGAAGGCAATGTCAATAAACTAAGAAAGATGGTGAGCAATTCATTTTCATATTCATTTTCATATTTCAATAATCTTGATCTCATATTTTTGTCCTCAAATTTTCATCTTTGCCTCACTTAATATGTTGATTTATTTTTGTATAATATCAGTCCATTAGTGTGTGTCCATTAGTTAAAATATTCAATTTACAGGTTGATGTGTTAAAAACAGGAAATTGAATATTCACTGCCCACTCCTTGCCATAGCCTGACCCACACCATTCAGGCTGGATGGGTTTGAAGGCAAAGTGTTCAAGTCCACTCAAAGCCAACCAGACCTTAAATCAATTACAATGCAGGACAGACCCCATTTCTATTAGAATGAATCCAAGCTTTTTCACAGTAATTGTGCGTGCATTATGCACAAGGCAACAGGATAATTGAGCAAATAATGGAACTGATTATCTAATCAATTATAACAAGGACTGCTTTGGTTTCTTTTTAGTGTAGCATAAAATGAAGAAGGCACATTGAGAATGTTCATCAGGAACCAAGTATAACAATATTTGTATATGATATGAATTAATATTTGCTTTGGTACATGCCTCAAACGATAAAGAATACCTTACAAAAGGAAGCAGATTTTGTAGATTAGATTATGACACCTAATTGATACGTTATTCTGTGGATATTTACAGCATATCCATTTTCCAGTATGATAATATGGGATATGGCATATTTCAAAGGCTTACAAAAAACTATGAAGGTCACAATAAACCCCCATTTTTTCTAAATATTTTGTTAAAGGAAGGGGATCCAAACACATTTTATCCATGTGTCTATTTTTAATAAGTTGCTGTTGTCAGATTAAAGGCACAAAGAGTTCAGGTAGCCTCTTTGCCAAGGATAAAGCAAGATATAGTCATTTCTGGAAGGGTCCATCTATCAAGCCCTAAAACTGAACCAGATACAGCACAACTCATTCTTCTACTTGTCACGCTAAAATTGTAGGAGAGGATAGTTCCACGTGTACATAAATCTTTTGCCTTGAGCCAGAGGGAATGAACTTGACATCTTATAAAAATTCACTGCCACATTGCATTTTCCTGATTATGAATCAATAATGCTGTTATTGTACATTATCGTTGTATTATCTCATCAAAATTCATGTGATTTATTTATTCAGTTTTATTACTCTTAACCTTGCAACTTGTGAGAAGTGATTGTTACGCACTCCCTCTATATATTTAAAGCACAGTGTGAAGGAGTAGCCTTCACTGTTGGAATGGGCTGGGCTTTGCATATGTGAATGTCAATTTTATGTGTGCATTCTAATGTTTAGGATGCCAAAAACTACTGGTTTTGAACTTTACTCAGTAATTGTATAAACAAATTGTTACCAGCTTCACAACCTAGGTGGAATTGAACCCTGGTCACAGTGGGCAGTGTTGAACGTTCTTATCGCTACACCACCAGGGAGGCCCCCAGGGTAGTGAAATATATGCTTCAGTACTAATAGGAATATTTTGAATTTTTTCATATATGCAGGAAAGGATAATAAGATAGATGTGAAAGAGCACTATATTGAAAACATTCGATGAATGATAAATATCGAAATTAAACTAAATTTTTTAGTTTATAGTGCAGTTTAAAGTAAGTCAGTCTGTTTCCCCATAACATTTTACATCATAATGGATTGGATTTTTACATTGAAATTATTTGTAAATATGCTGAATGTGTATTCATATTCAAATATTTATTATAATCACTAAATATAATAATTCACTATTGTAAGCTGCTTAAATACTTCTTTCCTATTCAGAGATGATGAATTGATGGAGACCTATTTAATTAATCTGACAAAACACAACAGGCGTCTTTCCAATTAAACCTTATTGCAGCTACATTATTTTAATAACGAAGGGGTATTTAAGATACGATGCGTTATTTGGTTGCATCGATGCTGATATTTCTACATACCGGTATCATTTGTATACATGCTTTCTTTTGTAACTCATCAGTAAACTTGAGCACAATGCTATCAGTCACCCTGGCAACCTCAGATTAAAGAGGGGGAATGTGCTGTCCTCTGGCTCTGTGTCACTTTATTTGTGGGATTTAAAGGTGACTCTCTGCACAGTGATACACGTTCACAATCAGAAGAGACGTGGCAGACTCCATTCATCACAAATAAATACAACCACATGCATGCACAAAACACACACAGTGAAATTAAGGTCATTGATGAAAAGTTGTATTGATATTCATAGCCACCGAGACAGTAGATCAGCTAAAAGAATGGCCATTATCCTAGCTGTAAAGATTTAGCCTAGATTTATCCTAGCTGTAAAGATTTAGCCTAGATTTGTCCTAGCTGTGAAGATTTAATGGACCTCCACATCTGGATTTGTTCACTCACGGTTAATTAGCTTCTTACCTAACTACATTTCGATAGCCCTATTTATTACATTTGGATATTAGGCTAATAATTAAAGAGAATGTTTGTTTGAAAGTTGGAGGCAGATTAATGTAGTTTTGCCCTGATTGGACAGCTGGCTGTCTGAATACTTAAAGGCAAGAAGAATCATATTGTATTCTTGTGAGCATATCCTTGTGTGGTTTGAACATGTTGTCGGTCCCATTGGAATGACTGTTCATTATATTAAGTGAAAAGCTAGACAATGGAAGAAACTAGGAGATAATAGAGGACTTCAAGCATACAATTTTATGTAGCTTTGCTGTGCATAACGTTTGGGAAATATAAATTTGAATCCTGAACAGGAGCAACCAGGCCAAAATTCCCTTCTGACCATAAGAGTGCATCTGTATGAATCATCTTACAGTTTTCTTTTATTTATTTATCATATGCTTATTTGTTTTGTACTTCAAAGGCTGGCTAAATTGAAAAATAAAAACCCTCCCCAACAAAGGTGTTACCCCCCTCCCCAGGCACTGGTTTAGGATCAGCTGGCATCGCAATGATCACTCTAACCCTACCATTTCATGAGCTTAAACTGATCCAGGATAAATTATCCACCACAATCCATCTAAGGCAAGTTAATATCAGACATATTTTCGGTAATATGTGTGAAACGCATAATCGGACTAATTTCAGGACTTTTATTGTTATTCTTTTCTCTCATTCCACCAGTAAGGCTAGGCTGAGATGAACTTATGTCTCGTGGAAGTTTGGAGAAAATAAGGTTGTACTCTATTAATGTATGATAAAACAACGCTGTCGTTTTCAGTAATTTAATAATTAATTAAATTAGACATATGTCACACTAATAAAAGTGTCCTTCCTGCTCACTTATAGATCACAACTAATGAGCACAGGTTCAACAACAGCGTAAGGCCGAGCTATAAGTGATGTTGTTTATGCTGCAGCAGTGAAAAGCGCTTTGGGACTGAGTCCTGTGCTGGTCAGCACTTTTCCTCTGCTGCCATTGATCCATGTCACCCGAAAGATGCTGGACTCAGGATCAATCATTAGTACAGAAAAGCGCTTTTTGTTCTATTTGTTGTTTTATTTGTTGTTTTATTTAACTTTAAATCAAAATGTTTTTTTATAATGAAAAAAAAAACAAAACAGACTTTTTAAAACATTTTTAAACATGGGATTAAAAAAATGATAATAACGTTACAGAAAATTTTATTTGCTGCAATAAGACACACATCTTTAAATTATGCCAGTTTCTTTATGGACTTTCTAACTAAAAATAACTCAATTTATTGTATATAAAGTGGTCTTAAAGATGACATCAACATAATGATAGAGCCCTGTGAGTATTTCATCCAAATGCGATAGTTTCATTTGTTTTAACGACCATAAAATTTGCATTCAAGGGGGATTACTCTATTCATTATCTGGAATGTTTCATTTTTAGAATGTAACGCTTTAATTTATTGCACTATTAAAATGTGTTTCAGACACTTTCACATGCCAAAGCCTATACTTAAGCCTTAACAGGGACAGAACCCTCTGACCAACATTTAAGAAGCTTCTTTCCACTGCTGATTAGAGCAATAGGGCCAGAACATTTGATTTTCCACAACCTACAGACAGTAATATTTTTCATTATGTCCAATTTTGCAGGTCTGTTTCAGTGTAAAAATGTTTTTGGCAGTAACCATGGTGATATCTGCTATGTTAAGTATACTAATTTCCCTATGCACAAAGGTACATTGCATTTACTTATGGTCCTGTTATTTGCTTTTCCATAATCATGCTACCACCTTTATTAGAACAAAGCTTAGCAACGCAGGGAAGAATGAAGAACACAATAAACTCATGGGAAACTCACAGGGGTCACTTATTACACAGACAGACACAGTCACGGTTACCACACTAATCCAACGAATGACACAAGGGGTGATGGGAAACTGACACACAAGGAATCATGGGAGACTGAACACACCAACATTGCATCGCAGCCGCTGTACATTTAGCATTTGCGGTGGTTAAGCTAACTGCTCACCGTTACAGTATTATATACTTCTTATACAAGAGCAACATCAATCACATACATTTATTGGCTCTGCCAATATCCATGTTATGACATGGGTTTGAGAGCTGAATAGTTTTAAACAAAACTGTCAATACAGTAAAGAAGAATCTGGCCTCTAATGACATCAGGAGCATATACAGTGGTTATACATTCATTTGAAATCATGTACAAAATAACAAATGAAGACAGCGGCGAAATATATAAACTCTTTATATACAGAGTTTAAATTTGTTAGACTGTTTGTGGATAAAAAAAAGGGACACCTAGATTTATTTGTCAAAGATAATGAGAAATGTTGATTGAATGAAGGGCATTGTCTGTGTGGCATTGTTCAGTTTCTACCCACACAAAGTACAGAGGTGCATTGCAGTCCTCACATTCCCTGCTCATCTGTTCGTATGTTTGCTTTATTCATAGTTAACAGCTTGTGCTGGCAGTATGGCTTTTCTTTCTTCTTGGGGTGTGATATAGGCATATAACCTGCTTTTTGTGTGGCCATGGTGTAAGTTTGCAGGGGCATGTCTTGCAACTGAGCAGTCAGCTACTCCATGGATACCTGATGTGACAACAGCCTTTCTCTCATACCTCTCCCCCGATCTCTTGGCAGTGAATGCAGCTGTTCAATGCTTCAATGTCAAGCCAGAGGGAGAAAACACTGTCTGGTGCCATCGCATTGTTTTGCTCTGTATCAGCCTAGGAGTCTGCGATCAGCTGATCTGACAGCTGATCTGATCCCCAGTCTCGCTGTGCTTGTTTTAATACTGTTTTCAACACTGGTACTGGCAACTGGCAGTGATATTGTGGTCCACATGCCACTCCTCCGCACCCAGTGCCCCTGAACTGTGTTTTCCAGAACATGCTTGGCGGATACAGCAACACAATGACACTTCCCAAGTTTTCCTCCATTTCACAGAAAAAAGTTTGTTCCATCTCAGATTCTTGAGACGTTATCGTTGAGGGGGCATTGTGTTTGGGAAATCTTTCTTTGCATCCCTTTCTGTTACCACACGCTCGGCATATGAAAAGGTCAGGAATCTAGAAATGGCGCAACCGGACACGCAGTGCATGACCTCCAGATCATAAAAATAAAGGGTCGATTTGATTGGCTGCTGCATAACAGGAGAGTCCATTGCTATGAATACACTGTGCCTTGAATTTGACTTGAATTTGTACATACAAAAAGCCTGAAACCCCACTTCTGTTTTCTTTTGTTAACGCGATCCACTTCATCCATTTTAACATTCCTGGTGTCTATGTCATTGTTTATTTTCAGAGTACGACATGTATTAAATAAATAAATATTATTAAATAAAGATTAAATAAAGATTTATTTATTTACATTCTAAAGATCAAACATTCTTTTTTATTTATATGTGTGAATATACTGTATATATATACAGGCGCTCCCTGGGTTACGCAAGGGTTCCGTTCCTGAAGGCTTTCCCTAAGTCAAATTTTCCGTAAATTGGGATATACTGTATACTGTATCTAAAAGATTTAAAAGAAGACAAAAAAGAACAAAAAAGAACTCAAATTATCATTTTAATCAATGATGTATTTTCCATCACTTTCAATGACAGTCTGCCCGCCCTTTCCGTAACTAACGCAAACTTGGTGGGCAATTAAAAAAATGTAATTACGGTAAAATTATATTTCCATTAAGTAAGTAAATCTAGCTCATCTCATCTGTATAAAACAATTACCGCACACTCTCAGGGCTGCAGCGCCTTCCTCACTGGAACCTGCTGTCCTTTTCAGACAGCAAAATATCTGTTCAAGTAATAGAGGATAAAATGGTATAACGTGCATGATAAATACGACTACTAGACACTAATTTAATAGTCATGACGTCAAAGTTAATTGTGTATCCAGCTTCAGAAACGGGGGAACAAGACAAGATCAAGGGCAGCACACTTTTGTTACAGAAGGGAAAAAGAGGGCCACTTATTATGGTGACATTGCCCATTTGTATTAAAGATAATTAATTTGTAGATATGGTTTGTACCTGTACGGTGTGACTGACATATTACCTCCTACCCTGTGCCATTATCTGGCATTTAATTAATGTCTCTTGGGGCATAGCTGCTGTTTCATGCATTGCGTTCCACCGTTTCACACCGCCAGCTCCGTGCCTTTCAGGTGCTCCCCGCCACGGATCCGCTCCGTGCTGATGACATCATCATGCCCGTGACAGGCAGTTCAGATTGAAACAAATTTTTCTGATGTGCAGGCAGTCATCTTCCTGAGCACAAGGTCCCTACATTGATCCATATTTCAAATAGCTGGCAGTCATTTCACGCCGCGGTGAAATGCACAGTGGCACATAAGAGAAATATGACAAATGAGCGTTCCAAAAAAAAAAGTTGACAGCAAGTTTTTGCTTCTTCACTTAAGACTGATCGCAGATATTTAATATAATTACACAATTTTCTCACAACTTTTTGCCTGGAACCATAAAACAGATTGTGTGATAAGGAGGCACAGATTCTGTACTGGAGAGTATACTAATAAATTAAACGGACACTTAGACAAACACAAACAAAAGCATCAGATTGTACCGATAACAGCACCAGGAACAGAATGTACAAGCATACTCAATAAAGGGTAAGTGATTCGTATTGGTCTTTATCTATGGTGTTAAAAAGAAAAAAGCATGCAACTTCAGTTTGGTATGGTTTAATGAAAGTATTACAATATAGGTTTGTAATACTTCAGATCATTCTTTCTCTCTCTAAAATGTCCAAATGATTTATTTACTGTTTCTTTTGGGCTTGAACTAGCCCACCCTCCATTTTGAACCCTGAGGGCACTGTTTGTCTGTATGCTGTTATTATAATTACTGTTCATTTTTGGTACTTGAGGTCATGGTTCAGTCAAAGAGGGTTTAATCTCTGTACTCGCATTGACTGGTGCTTTGTGAGTGTGAGCTGCCTATCATGGTCGTGGTTCGAAACCTGGCTGTGCAAGATCAGCCCTGGCTGGGAGCCACGACCAGGAGCGGTATTTGGCTGTCCGCCCCAAGGGGAGGGGGAGCCGGCACGAGCTCGCTGAGAAGCACAAAGGGTGTCTCCAGAAAGGGGGCGAGTTCTATCTTGGAGGAGGTGGATCATTGCTGGCCTCTGGGAATTAGCTTGACCCGAAGAACGGGCGGCAAGTTCATGGGGGAGGGCAAAATAAAATCGAAATAAACAGAGGGTATAATTGGCCACTAAATTAGGAGAAAAACGGGAAAAAGGGGTTTTTGTCCCATTGAACCCGTTACTGTGGTTTTGGATAGTGTTTAGGGGAACAATAATTGGGATGCAGCAGGCTGCAGTTTCATGGGAAGACAATTTGACTCACGTCACTTGATTTTGGTCACCGTGGCCTGGTACACATGCAAAGTTGCTAGCGGTGGGAGCCGTGGTCACAGGATGTTTGATAACCAGATGAGGCAGGAATGCTGCTGGAAACATCAGACTCTAGTCCTCTACTCTACTCTACCCAAAGAAAGATCAGCAACATTCCTGGGAAAGACACAATTGTGCAATTCTCCACCTAAATTACCTCGGCAGGTATCAAACAACGTCTTTCTCTTCTGCTGAATGATATTTGCAACAGGCTGCCGGACCTAACACTTCAGGGTCGACGGTTGTATGAGACTGACGTTGTGCAGGAATTATTTTTTTGCTTTATTTTCTTTTCACAACGGATTTGTCGGCATTGCTTACTTAGTGTTTTCCGGGCAAATTAGGCCTAGGGGGAGATGGAGTAGGCTGGTTTTGGTTTTCTAGTTCATGGGAGCAGACAAGGACTTCTCTTGCTGGGCTGCACTTGAAAAGGGACATATGCATAATTCCGACATGATCAATGATATGCCTCTGTTGAGATTGACAAATGGATTACATGATTTTTGTCACGCGTGGATTGGCAGGCAGCTGGAGAACAGATATACAATGTGTCTTTACATAGACTGAAGAGCTGGTTCGTTTCACGCCATAGTTGATACTAGATTTTGTATTTGTGTAGGCATGAGGTGAGATGTATATCAGACAAATGTAGCATATATCTGGGCTGTCTCATGGAATAAATAGAATGTGTTTGCGTGTACGCATGTAAAATGAGCTGGGTGCAGTGAGGTCATGAGCCAAGGGAAAGACAGAGGGAGAGAGAGAGAAAGGAGAGGCAGCCAGAGAGAGGGACAGAGATGAGGAGTGGGGGCGGGGGCACAGAGACAGGGAGCGAGAAAATCTGTTCATTATATAGCAACTGAACTGAAGTTTTGTTTAAATGAAACCAGAAGGTATCTATCAGTTTTCCAGGCATTAACCATCATATTGGTAGTCTATAGCTGTCTGTATGTTGCACCGTAAATCTTTCCTTCTATTTTGACAAGTTTGCCAGTCTCTGAAGCATCCCCATAGCATTAGGCTCGCGGCACCATGTTTCACGGTATATGGTATCAGACCATATAATCTTCCTCCACTTGGTTTGGGGGTCTCCACATGCCTTCTGGCAAACTCTAAGTGAGATTTAATGTGAGTTCCCAGGGAAGACACTCCATCAGAGTTGCCATCAGTCTCTTGGTGGCCTCCCTAACAAGTGCCCTTCTCGCACGGATGCTCAGTTTTGGAGGACGGTCTGTTTTAGGCAAATTCACAGTGTCATATTCTCTCCATTTCTTTGTGATGGACTCAATGGTTCTCCGGGGGATATTCAAAACCTTTGAAATCTCCTTATCTTTCCCCTGATTGGGGACTCTTGTTTGGAAATGCACTAACCAACTGTGGGACCTCTCACAGACAGGTGTATTTCATTTGAAACATTCATTATACACAAGTGGACTCCAATCAAATAATTATATAATCTCTGAAGACAATTGATTGCGTGAGAGTTTATTTAGGTATGTCTTCGAAAAATGGGTGAATACTTATGCAATCAATTGTCTATTTTGTATTTGCAATTAATACAAAATAAATACATTTTTATTTTTATTTTACATTACTGAGTATTTTGTGTTGATCAGTGGCAATACATCCCAATTTAAATCAATTTGTATTCCATGAAGTAAGAACATAAAAAGTGAAAAATTACAAAGGGGATGCATACTTTTTATGTGTGTGGCACTGAAAAACCTAGGCCCAAGGCAAACCAAAACCAGTTCTGGAGGAACATTCATTGGTAGCAGACATTTCTCTTTCTGGCTGCATCACTGTACCTGCACTGCTATCATTCTTGAGAACATCTCATTATATTGTGTATGATATTTAAAAAAATATATACTTGGAAACAACATTTGTTATTACTTATTTGAAACCCTTGCAATCTATCTTTATTTGCGTTCTTCTCTTGAGTAATATATATATATATATATGTGTGTGTGTGTGTGTGTGTGTGTGTGTATTAGATTTAACTCTTGCCTATGTTTAGCCCACCTTAAACTAACCTGACAGAATGAGAAAGGAATTCTCATTACAATAATATAATAGAAAGAGACCCCAACTAAATGCTGAAATGAATGTTTGATCGATCTGCGCTACATTAGGTCTAACAAATTCAGCTGGTAACCAGCCTTGAAAGCAAATGTCCATTCCTGAAATAGATCCAATTTATACACATCAGCTGTTTGCCTGAAAAGGTCAATATATGGAGTTCTGGTTCACCTTGTAACATGCAAATGAGGCTGTTTTCCACAGGGCAGCAATATGGTTGTGTAAAACAAATAATTACTTTACATTCATTGTGTGTTCATTGGCTTGACTTCCCACAATGCAATGTCCCCAGTGACAAACCCTTCAGTGGATGGTGTTAAATTAAACTGACTATAACTGCACATCCTGTGCATTATTGATGATACTGTATGTTTTCAAAACTATAGCCAAACATAATGTATAGGTATGCTTTGTTGAAACATGCATGCATCTCAATGTCATATAAAATCATTAACAGCTAGAATAATACTTTTATAATTAAAAACAATTGTGGGGTTCTGTTTATAGCAAATCATATAAACTTGTCCACATAGTGATGCTTGAAGGTTTGTGAACCCTGCAGGGGTTTGTCATTATTTTCATATATTATATAAAAATAACCTTATAAAATCTTTATCTAAATCTTTATGAAGATATCAAATAAGTGAAGACAAAGAAATATGATAACATTGTTTATTTAACAAAAACCTTTTCAAAAATCTGTGAACCCTTCAATTCTTCAGTTTGAAAAACCTGTTCTCAGCACCTCCTTTAGCAGCCATGACTTGAAGCAAACGTCTCCGATAGCCACTGATCCAGACTCTGGCATCTTCTTTGAGGGATTCTCACCCACTCCTCCTTCGGGACCCAGTCAACTCAGTGAGGTTTGAAGGCTGTCTGGAATAAACAGCCCACTTCAGGTCCTGCCACAGCATTTCGATTGGATTTTAGGTCAGGACGTTGACTTGGCCAAACCAAAACACAAAACATCTTTCTACTGAGCCATTCTTTTGATTGTGACTAAAAATGTTGATTTTGTACTCATCCGTCCAGAAATCTTCAGGTTTGTCGAGGTAGTCTCTGGCTGTTTTGTAAACCGCTGCATGAGAATGTATATATCCTGCCATTCTTAAAGAGAACATTGGTTTCCACCTCGGTTACATAATGTGAGTGTTATATATTCCCCTGCATCTCATGAATGTCTCATCTCTCAAGTGTGATTTGAAATAAAATGGTATGTTTTGTTTCCAGCCATGAAATCTTTCTGCCTCCTTTTGACACACAGGGCTTGCAATGAGTTTGATATCTCAAAACTTTTTACTGAATAATTAAGTTACTAATGAAACCATGAATAACTATGGAAGCAGTTCCAGATACAAAGGACATTCTAACATTGCATAGAATATCACGTTGCCCCTTCAATGGGAAATCACATTTTGACCGGAGATTTCCTGTGGACCCAGGAACCGTTTGTAACTACTTTCGTCCACTACTTTCGTCCACTACACACCTAAATTGTGGAAATCCCTACCAACAAGTATTAGAGAAGTGGGACCTTTTTAATTCATCTTATAATTAACAACACTTCATCATTTTAATGAATTAATACATTTTATCCAATCTTTATTATTTTATTGATTTAAATAGCTTTATTCCTTTACTTACATGATTTCCTCTATCCCATTTGGATTGTGATTTTTCCTCTATTCTTTGTGCTGAAATGTAAAAGCACTTTGAGCTGCATTCTGTATGAAAGGTGCTATATAAATAAAGTTTATTATTATTATTACTTGTTATGAGTATAGCTTCATATTCACCACTGTTATGAGTATGGTTCGAGAGACTACGCTTCAGCATCTTTGCCCCAGTCGGATTACTTTACACATTTACCTGAAACGGCATGTTTAAGGGATGGAGTGCTTCGATTCATTCACTGGAGGAAGATCCCATAGTTGCAGCTACATACCACACACAGAACAATGTTATTTCAGAAGGGTTGTGAGTGTGGATTCTAAGTGGATCAAATTTAGTCATATTATGTTTCACACAAATAAGGCACATAAACGATACCAAGCACAGTAAACCCACCTCTTCAGACCCCACTACCGCTGAACTCTGTCCATCTAGCTAAATTGTCTTAACCAACTGTTTACTTGTTCAACACTATACTTCTCAAAAACACAAAAAACACACACACTAACCTTTTCCTTCCTGGTGTTACAGGTGTTACAGGTGTGGTATGCTGATGCCTGCAATGATGTCTATTGCTGTATTCCTGCACTGATCTCGTGCGCTAACTATGATTGTTCCTACCATGTATAATGCACATCTTGTAAGTCGCTCTGGATAAGAGCGTCTGCTAAATGCTTAAAATGTAAAATGTAAAATGTACAGTAATTTCTCAGATAGAGAGAGAGAGAAAAAAGATGAAATTTTACAGGATTTAGACTCATCTGCTTGCTCAATAAGTGGTTATTTCAATCAGTATTTTGAGGGCTCATGAGTATTAATCTCAAGCTTTTGAGGACCCCGTTTTGTGTATCGACTTGGACTGTTTGAGGAACTATTGGATTTTGACCCTGGATCATGGATTAAGACAAAGATCAGGATTGTGGACTGTGTGTTTTGAATTCCCTGAATACCCCATCCTTTTGTATTTGTGTCAAGATTCCAATGAATAAACTCCTTGTTTGTTTGAATACTGCCTCCTCCAGATTATTCAACTTGCCTGTGCCCTCTGAAAAGGTCCTTGAGTGTACCCCCCACCCCAAGGGACACCACAATATATATATATACTGTATATATATATATATATACAGTATATGTATGTGTACTACTGTATATAGCCTATATTGAAAAAGTCCTGGGACCCAGGAAGCCTGCTTGTGAAAGTAGTTTTCAAATGGATTTCTTCCAATGTTCGACACATATTTTTCTAAAGGTTTGATTGTCACTCTCAGCTCATCGATACAGGTCTGTAGGTGCATGAATCGATTTAATAGAAAGTTGGTAGAAATGTGCCTTAATGATTGCATTCCAGAAGCAACAATGGCATAAAACATAAACATAAATAATTAAAAATGACATTAAAAACATAGCCATACATGGACATGTACTATATATTTTAAATGGACCCTTTAGCTAGTGTGGACACATCGGTGTGTTCATTCCGTGCTTACCATCCATGAGAACATCTGTACAGAAGGGTGTGTTTGGAATATCCATAACTGAACGTTCTGAATGATGATGCTAGCTGGCAAGTAATAAACGAGCTAATGCGCAACACAGAACAATAGATTTTTGTGCACATAAATCATGAAACAGTGAGTGTAAATAAATACTTTACCCAAATAAACATTATGGTATCATGAAACACTGCTAATGATAATCATCACTTTATTGTGTTGCCATAAAATAAAAGATTACAAAATAAATTTAAAATTCAGACAAATTAATAAGCGAAATCATCTATTATAGGAAATCTATTATAAGAAATAACATAAATTGTTGACAATTATTTTTTGTAGCCATACTGACCACTCTCTCTAAATTACTCCTTTTGTATTGCAGGGTATTACTCTATATTTACACACATAAAGTCATGAAGAAGGCTCAGTCATACATTGGTAATGGATTAATTCTACACAAACACACTGCAGAGCTCTCTTTCTCCCTCTTTCTCTGACACACTCACCACAGCCTTGGCAGTCATTCTACTGTGTTTCTCTCAGCCTACAATTCCTTCAACTTCCTGCATGGGCATAGACATCATTTCCTTTGACAGAGGTGGTCTATGACAGCTGTCCATGGCTTTATTAAAATGTCTACCCAGATCTTACCTGTCATTGCCTTTCTAACCAATCCTGAACTGAGACCCAATATTCTACATGGACACGTGCCTGACAGGGCTATCAGTGTTTAAAAGGAGAAAAAAATCTATGCGCTCACACTTCTGTTTCTGCTGTTTTTTTGTATCTCATAAGTACCAACCTATACGGTCCCAAAGGTGCTATCCTGTTCCAGATTAAATTCATATCCTGTGCACTTTGTCCGCTCTGTGTGGCTTGATGTGAGAAGACACTACTGCTAAATCAATAAGTGTGTTGGAGCGTTAGCTTCATGTGTTAGCACATACTGTTCCAAACATGTTACTGAACGAGACAGCAGTTGCCTTGTCACACTCACTCTCTCTCCGTCAATGTGGCATGAGAGTTCACATTTGTATTTCAAAGAGGGTAATTGTAAATCAAATAAAATGTTATTTATAGAGCACATTTCATACATGGAGGCAACTCAATGTGCTTTACACACAAAAAGTAAAATACAAAAAAATACAAATATACAGTACAAATGTACAAATATAAGTGTAAACATGTGTATGTCAGTGTGTGTGTGCATTACTGTGACAAAATGTTTTATTTAAAAAGCACATCCATTGAGGTTGAATGGTTCATCTATTCAGTGTATTCAATTAATGCAACGTAAATGTATTCAGCAGCTCTTGAGCCTTTTGCAGGTAACTGTCTCTGAAGGCAGTGCTAAAAACTAAAAATGCAACCTGAAATAAAATATTTAAACATTTAAGTATTTTGAAGGTTGAATTAGCTTACATCTGAGAGCGCCTGTGCGCCACACACAAGATTGTTGTTTACAAAAGAGACAGCTGAGGGGTTGCAGTCTGACAGCTAAATGGAAAAAAATCTGTACAATAATCTCTTTTTTTAACTAGCAAGCTACTTTGTTCAGTGAAACCAAATAATCATAGGAATTGTTTTGCTAAAACTTCAACAATCATTTTTTCGAATCATTTGAACCTACCTAACCTTAAAGTTTGCTAGAAACTTGTTAGCTAACTCTATTGGGGATTACACTCGCTATTGGCTAGCTAGCCATTTTATGGCAGGCTCACCAAGTCCAACCTACTATTCACATTTATTGCCCAATTAAACCATATCATTTTATAATAACTGCATCAAATCGCTGATCCTACTACACTTGTAAACAAATTCCACTGTCACTGTCAGCCGTTGTTTTAATGGAAATGAAAAAAAATTCCCGTTGCAAAAATGTATGGGATATCCTACCTGCAGATTGCTGCATTGGATGCTGCCTTAAAATTTGTCCAAAATAAGGCACTTTTGATGACTTCTGTTTAGGGTATGCTTTGAAGAGACAGATAGGTAAATAGCTATTGACTTTACAGAAGAGTATCTGGTGTTGACAATACTGAAAATGTTTAAAAGAAACCTTTTTTTCTCTGTTCTGACCAAGGAAAGACCACAAAATCGGCCATAATTTTTTTCTTTTTAATTGCAATCTGTATTGAACTGATTTGTAACTATTATTCTCTGCTATATATTCTCACAGTAGTTCCTGTTTAAGAAAAAAAATTGAATCATTTGAATGTTCTCCCGTGTTGTCTATTTTGCACTTTAGCCTAATTGGAGAGTCTTTCATTATTAAGACAATGTCCAGGGTGGCTATGCATGCTGGGATGCTTTGTCAGGAATATGAGAAAAGAAATAAAACAAGGCATTTGCCTTTCATTATTAAAAAGTGGAATAGTGTTTGTCCAAAAAGAAATGTACAATCAACTACAGTGTCATTTCATGACAGTATCTTTCACTCAGTTACTTAATGCAGATTAGTACCTCATTAGTAAGTTTGACAGAAATGACCAACTTCATATATTATTGAACAACAAATGGTACCATTTCACCAAAACATATCACAACATGAGTCATGAGCCACTCATGCACATCTCCTTCCCTCTGTGCACGCATGCGTGTCTGTGCTTGTGAATTTGTGTTTTGTGTCTAAGCATCTTAGCAGTCACAATCTTCTATAGTGTTGCTGACAAGGACCTCATGCTTACAGTAGGTGAGACCTCTGAATGTTGCGGGATGAACTGATCTGAGTGCGGACACAATGTTGTGACTCAAGGGTTGTTTTTATGACTCTAAATTTTGCCCTCTGAATTTTGCGCCTGGTGCAATGCCCCAGTGGGACGTAAATGCTAGAAAAGCTGCGCGGTTCCCTGTCTCTGCAGCCAAGGTCTGTGTGGAGATGATCCTGCTCTAGCCCCTGGACATCTTATTCCTGTTGCAAATGACTACTGTAAGGTTTATATTATTTTAGAACTAATACATAACTACTTAGGTGTAATCCTTTTGACACAATCCGTACCAATGCTTTTTGTTTATACAAATGACCGAATACCATTGTGGCTGAGTTGCTTTTGTTATTTAAAGGGAGAAAAACAATCAGTGCCAAGACTGTAGCTCACGATAGCACCCAAGCGCATGTATATTAAGAAACTGAAGCTTTTCCACAGCGTAAATCTAGCTTTGCTCATTAATTTCCCCACAATGGATCAGAAGAGAGGAGACACCAGCAATTAATCACAATGTAAAACTTGAGGAGAGAAAAAATAGCATACATGGATAAATATCTAACATTTGATTTAATATCTAGAAATAGGCCATTAAACAAATGAAAAATCTCTCTTGGAAGATGAGAGCAGTGTCACGCACCTTGGACAAAGATAGCATGCACATGCTTTGACTTTAAGGAGCAATAACAAGGGCGGAATGCTTGAATGTAAAATGTTCCCGTGCCAACTCTAAATATTTATAATTGAGAATCCTGGTTAATTTATAATCCATATAAGAGTGATTCAAAATGGCACCCTAATCGCAGTACTATTGGAGGGTCCTGGAGGTGTAGTCAGGAATAAAGCAACGCAGTCTACCGATAATAAATAAACAGAGAGGGATTTCTTCATTATTGCCACATGATGCTGTGTCACAATATTATCCTTATGCATGGAGACAGACCTCTTACCAGTGTTTCCTTTAAAAAAAAAAAGTATTTATTTATTTCTAAATCACAAAATACAATTAATAAACCTTTCATCTATTTTAATGACAGAGACACCACATTTTCAAAGCCAACACATTTAATTTAATTAATCAAAGATGTTGACAGTGTATCATTAATTCACTTTTTTACAATTTGGTGTTTACACTGAAAAATTGTATATGAACGGGTCCTTATTTAACCGAATCATTCAAATGTTTGCAAAATATTCTCACATCTGATTAATCAAACTTGCCATACAAAACTCTAACATAATAAATGTGTTTTGTTAAATCCAACCTGATCATTTTTTACGAGTCTGTGCACATGCATTTAAATGAACATAAACACCCCTTATTTTCCAAATTAGGTTCAGTAAGTCAGCACAGAAATATTAATTATGAATGTGATGATAATGTAACCAATGCATGCAATGATTTTGGGGGAAATTTTTAATTTTGAATCAATATTTAACCAAGGTTGACTTTTAAAAGAAAGACATTTGAAAAAAAGGGCTGTGTGTTTGGATTTGATTAGTCTCTCTTTGTGCATTCTTAGTAATGATGTAATTATGGCAATTAGTGTGGCCTGTGCACGCTGCTGTGAAAATATTGATATGAAGAACTACCGTGGGTAGGTGATCGGTTTTGGTCAAGGAAATCAGCTGCCAAAAATCAGCTGCAGCATTAACAACATGAATAGGGGTGGCAGTGGCTCAGTGGCTAGCGGCACGGGCTGGCAAGTGGAGGGTTGCTGGTTCGAATCCCAGGAAGGTTCGTTCACTTCCTTGAGCAAGGCACTGGACCCCTAAACTGCTCCAGGGGTGCCATAAACTGCTCCTGACACTGCGTTCGGACCATAGTACGACCATATGGGATACATATGTATAGTGGTCTATGTGTGTGTATCTAGGAAAGATGTGTGAAGATACAAATTCCAATTACCTTGTGTAACATGGCTAATAAAGTATGTTCCTATGACACACATCTTTGAGCAGGACTGTTTGTAGATCCTAATGTATGCCCCCCCCCCCTTGCAGTACAAAGCAGGAACATTGGTGATATAAAGCTCAGGTTCCTGATCACAGCTACCCTGGTTTTTACATGACTTTCTGGGCACAGTGTTATCCCTTCTCTTTGAGTTAAAACAACTAAGATATATTTTGTAAACTAGTCTAGTTAGCTGCCATCAGCTTGGCAAGGTAATCAAACCTTTTTCTTTTATTTTCACCATTTCAATCAATTTTCACCACTTCAATCAAGAACTGCCTGCCAGCTGTTTCATTTTTATCCAAGTCAAATGCATTTGCTATTCTGTTTGTATGTGAGACACGCATACATGTCATGGGCAGACAAATGTTGAATGAATAGCTTACTTTGCAAAAAAAGGTACAATTTACACATATCATACCCCTTGTTTTGCAGATGTTAGCTTGAAAGTTAAGAGCTCTTCAAGGTGGATATTGGCCAATTAATACAGATTTAAACCTTTACTCGCATAGGAAATTGGAGATATGCCCTCATATTTATATATACTGGCCCTCTGACTAATGACCTTCAACTTTGCAGTGACAAATACTAAATGAGCCCATATGTGAGAAAGGAAACGTGAATTCAAAAAATGCATCCAATTGCATGTTTAGACAAGTCGATGATTGCTACTGCATGATATTCATCAAAAAATGAACATTTATCAACACATACATTTGTTTAAAGAGATAATACTCTTAACTTCCATACATTTATAAAAGACCAAAAAGAGACTACATGCCCTTTTGTGATTTATTTTCACACACAGGGCATTGAAATATAAATATTAAAATGGCAAAAACATCCCCATTGGATCAAAGTCTGATTTGAAAGAATGCAGCCCCTTTGCATGGTAATTACTAAAAGAAAAAAAAAGAAAAAAAGGAAGGCCCATCATTAATTCATACCATTCCAGTCACGGAACAAGGAGCTATTGCCAAGGAATGAAGGATGTCAGGGTCTAATGAGATCAAATGCTGATGTTTTAAGAGCTGTTCTCTCTTAAGGCGAGATGAGGACGGGGTTGGCACCGACACCATTGAAGGGCGGAATGAGAAGTGACATTTTCTGGGCCGGCGCGTTCAGCATTAACCCGTCATCCGAGCACACACACATCGTCTGGGGCCTCCAGCTCCTCTCATAGCGAAAGGGGCCAATGACACCCGATGACACCTCACCAGGTGTCGTTATCAATCATGAGCTTAATCAATCAGGCACTCCAGGAAAGTACACGTCCTTTCAACATGTGTCTAAACTTCACGGAATGGGATTCCGCTTTATTTATTTACAATTTGCAGTCTCCGCCCCCCCCTGCATTGACCAGGGAAAGAGAAACTAAAGAGAGAAAGAGAGACATGAACTTCCATCTGTTAACGTGAAGGGATAACCCAGAATGAGTTAGTGCAAGAGAATCAGTAACATGGGTAATTTCATGTTTGATGTGTTTTCCAATCTTATAAAACAAATTAAAATGGTCACCCACTTGTTTAGCTCTCTTCATCGCACTAAATCATTGATGTTTAATCTCTGAAAGAGAAACGTCAATCGAACGAAAGAATGAAGCACATGGTCATTATTCAGGCACCTTATAAAAAAAATAATAATGAGCTCGTGACACACTCGGAACCTTCTGGAATTGTGACAGTCTGAAATCCTCAGCGACGTCTTGGAAAGGTTAAATAGGGATCATGTGATTTTGGGCTTATCTGTTTTATGTCACTGATGAAGGATTCACCTTTTTTGACAACACAGTGGCAATTAGCAGATATGCTGACTTAGACCACCGGGGTAAGTATCGTTCACCCCCCCCAACAAAAAAAAAAGCTTGGATACTCCAGGGCCAAGCAATTCTCCTGTGTTATTCAGGGGAAACTTATGGAACTCGGTGACAGGCAAGACATCGTCCTAAAGATGGCTTGGTGGAGGCTGAAGCTGCATACCAACACCACCAAGTCATGTGTCATTCTACATCAGGAATGTGGAAATCAGTGCCCATAGGGCCATATGAATGAACCAATGTATTTATTTTTTGTTTTTGCAGCAACCACTATTTTCCATGTTTTAAACTGAATGCATTTGTATCATAGTGCACTCTTTTTCGTCTCTGTACTTGATGTTTTATTTTTTTATAATGAAAATTAAATAAATACAATCCAAAATTGCCTTTATTTAGTTGGGTAAAAATAATGTATGAAATATTCTCTTACATAAAAACTATAGCTGGTGAGTGTTTTTGTGTGTCATGCTCAAGACATACACTATTGGTAGAAAGTTTTAGAAGAACCCCATTTTCCAGTTTTTACTGAAATGTAAGCAGTTCAAGTCCAGTGAATAACCTTAGATGGTGCAAAGGTAAGCGGTAAACTGCCAGAGGTTAAAAAAAAAGGTTTAGGTTACCAAAAACTGAAAAATAATGTAATTTTTTGGCAGTGAGTAATTTCCTACACCATCAAAAGGCACTTGGAAACTGGAGGAAACTTTGACAGGAAGAGGTCTGGCAGACCCAAAGCCACAACAAAATAAGAAGACAAGTTTCTGAGAGTCAACAGCTTGCGCGATAGGCAGTTCACAGGACAACAGCTTCAAGCACAGCTCAACACTGGTCGAAGTAAGGAAGTCTCAGCTTCAACTGTGAAGAGAAGACTTCGAGCTGCAGGTTTGACAGGTCGAGTAGCAGTAAGAAAGCCATTGCTAAGATGGCAAAATAATTTTAAAAATCCAGTTGGCGACTTGCACATGGTGACTGTTAACCCATTACTTGTTCCCTGAAAAGAGCCTTTTTTTATAACTCTGAAATGTACATTATTTTTCAGCTTTTGGTAACCTAAACTTTTGTTTTTAACCTCTGGCAGTTTATCGCTTATCTTTGTACCATTTCAGGTTATTCACTGAACTTGAACTGCTTAAATTTCAGTAAAAACTGGAAAATGGGGGTGTTCTAAAACTTTTGACCGGTAGTGTACTTCCATGCAGTGTGTTTGTGAAACGCCTGGGTCTAAATGTGTGTGGGGATAATTAATGATCAAACAACAGAACAAAGGAATATAGTCAGAACACAGAAGTAGCTTAACGGGCATTGACTGTGCCAACACGAATATAATTTTTTTTTTTTTATATTACTCCTGCTCAGCTCCTGAAGGACAGGTCTGTTTCACTGTCATGAGTTTTTAAACATCTACAGGTGCTACAAAGTTACTAGTGAAGCATAGCTAACGATCTGCATGCTGGTAATGGCCTAGTTAGAATTATGGAAATATTAAGGACACAACTTTGAGGCATACTAGCACAGTCACTCACTCTGTATTAAAACTGTCCTATAAACTATCCTTTAAACTATCTGGAGGAAAGTATCTTTCACAAAACTTTTGACAGAAAAGGAAGGTGAGAGAGAGGCCTGTGGGGGGAACTCTTTTGATCAAGGCAGTTTATTCAGCAAAGAGGTGATGGCAGCCATTTTAAAATGTTATGCCACCCCCTCCTCCGCCCCAATTCTTCTTCTAGACTTATTGATTAAACCAGTGATGCACTGGGAGAGTGAAGATGAACATGATTTGGGGAATCGTGTCTAATGAGCTGACGCTGGTTTTTCATTTTTTGGATGGGCACAGCTGGGCTGGTCTTAGAAATCCTGCCTAAAAGAGGGCCCCTAAAAGAGAACAGACAAGAAATTAAGAGAAACGAGTGTAAGCGTACTTTGAGATGTGTGAGACAAGGTTTTTCTGCCCAGTATCTTTTGCCTTCATGTAGGCATAGAAAAAAAATGTATGTGTCAGCAATTATCTGTTGAAATATCCTGTAATTGTAAAAGGAACCTTCTGTCATTGCGTTACATTAGTTCACTATACATTTGCCTCTAATAGGGCCTTGAATTAAGTCATCAAATTAAAAAGCAAATATAGAACTGCAATTACTGCAAGATGTTGCCCTGTCAAGACGGGAAAATTAGTAAAAAGACCCAATCAGTTTCAGAATGTTTCGATGGTTTATATGAGGCGGGGGGCGGGGGGTTAATCGAAGGGAAAAATTATCCATCTCCACAGCACCTCCAAAACTAAGGGAGACCAAAGGCTTTCAGTTGAACATTAAGGGCATTTCTCTGTATTGCAACACAATACATAATAACTATTCATTGGAAAAGCTAATGTAAATTGGAGAAGAGCAGACTATCAGAGCTCAGCGAAGCAAAATGCAGAATCTTCATTATTATTAACAAGCTACTCTGCGATGTATGCATATTTAATCATTTATAAATTAAAGAATGGATTCAAAAGAGTCTCTGGGCAGATGGCGAACCGAACTTCGGGAGTTCTCGGTGACAGCATTAACAGTTCATGATAATGAAAGTACATGAATATTCATTCATTCATGCAGATGCATACATTCATATAAGAGCAGTGACAATATTGGCTTTTTATTGGTTTCCCAAAAACCCCTCATACTTTAGCAACCACATAAAACATGTGGATAAAATACAGTGGAGAGCTTGCCTTCAGCAACAACATGTAATAAAGGCACTAAACTGTCCTGAAATCCATTTCCAAACTAAAGCAGCCTGTCTGATTTCACTAGAGGTAGATGGACAAATTGCCTTCTAAATCAACCCGAGGAGTAGGACAGGCCCAATGCTCGTCTTTTACATGAGAGACGGCTTCTTCTGAACCTCTGCTTCAATTACTGAACTACGGTCATGCTGGAAGTTGAGGAAGAAACTCTGTAAAATAAACAGTAAAATAATGCACAATGAGATTCCTCATGTCTTTGGAGTGTGCCTAGACAGTGAAAACACTTATACGAATCACCATAACTTTTTAATACTTAAGAGGCGTAATATTCTTTTGGCAGGGCGTTTGTCTCTGGGCATTGAGTTGTTCACCATTTCACTTTAAAGGGTTGTTTTTTTGGGCACACACAGACAACCCTTCTCCGATGACCTCAGAGCGACCTCTGTGTTATAGGGAGTCAATAGTTCAGTGAGATACTCTAGGGCTAAGCCATGAAATGCATTATTATGCAGTACCTTAAGCAAGCAGAAGTAATTTAAAATCAATCCAGACTGACACCAATTATCAGTGTAGGGAACCCGGGTTCAGGGTGATGTGTTGACTCTTTAAAAAAATGTTTTAGTTCTGGTTAAAACTGCTCATTTGCACTAGCTGCAGGTGGGACAGAGAATCGTGAATGAATATGATTCATTAATTCATGAATGAATTAACAGGTTTTTGGCAGTCAATATTTAGTCAATATTTAGTCAATATCTTGTGCAAACTATGATTGTTCTTACCATGTATTAATGCACATCTTGTAAGTTGCTCTAGATAAGAGCGTCTGCTAAATGCTTGAAATGTAAAAATATTTAGATGAAGCAGATATGTTTGTCTTTTACCCAAAACCTCAAAGTCTTATCTAAGTTCAGCTGGGCAGACGTTATGGAAGGTCCAACTTTTAATATCAGCAAGAGGGTTGTGCAGAACAGTCAGTATATTGATTTCTCCTGGCTTGACTGATAAAGCTAGAGTGTCATCAGCTCAGCGATGTAATGAAATGGCATAGATCCAGATTGCGTGTCCAAGAATCGGCCCTAAAATGGGTCCGTGGGGGACACACCACGTGGCAGGTGCACACGAGGACATGTTCCCTGACCAAGACCGAACGCTGCCTACCATATTAATATGAACAGAACCATTTCAGGACAACCCAGATTTTTTACACAATAAATTAAAATGTGGTGACGGATGCTGCACTCTGATTCACAAGAACAGATAGGTTCTTCGTTTGCATCAGCATTGAACTGCAAGTTGCTAGCTACTCTGAGCAGTGCAGTTTCATTACTAGGGCCTGACCAAAAAACGGATTGAAGCTGCTCAAATAAGCCATTCCTACTATTCCTAAATCTTGGCAATAGTTTTTTCTATAGATTTTTGGTCAGAAAATGTAATTAGAGTAGAAGCAGAATTCTAAGTACGGCAGAACCTTAAAGAAACAAACACATTGGGAATTGTTTGAATTGTTTGGGAATTTCTTGAAATGTTCGGAACTTTAGAATATAGTCTAGGTCCTTAACTTAAAAGTAGCCTACAAATGAACCAGCCTCCAAGTGAAATTATTTAAACACAAAATAAATATTCATGAAATGGAGGCCGTGGTGCCAGCCCAAGATATCTTTGTGTAGGTTTATGTCATGCGGTGCATGTGAATAAAACATTTTATTTGAGAGACATGCTACTTCATCATAATGTTTTACTTGCGTTGTTAGGTTCAAAATCAATAAGACCATTTTATTAGGGAACTTTTTAAAGGTTAAAAAATGACGCTGGTCTGAGGACCTCCATTGATTGCCAAATATCTGGTTGAAATGTGGAAAGTACTCGATTGGTAATTATTGTGGCTCAATTTATTTGGTTGAACCTTCTTTTGTGTCCTTAGGAGGGTGTCTGCTAGTGATTCATGGATTGACGCCTAAACCCACGGTCAGGCGGTCGGAAAAAAACAAAAACAAATTAAGGTTGGGTTGAATACAATTTTTAATGAGATGCCAAAAGAAATGAAACAACAGAAAAGATGGGCGGAATTCAGGTGAAGCAGCCAAGCGCATTCCTTCTGCTCTCCAAATGGTCCAGGTCTGCGGTCGTGTTATTCAATCTCAGAAAAACAGACTGAACACTGGCAAAATAACTGACCTTTGCATCACTAGTGTCTGATATCACATTCCTAATTACCAGGAATGAGTAATAAAACCAACCCCCGCCTCTTCTGCTAATGGCAAAGGATAGAATGGAGAGATGGTTATTTAGGGGGAAGGAAACAGTGACACTGAAAATATACACTCCAAATATAGTTAAACAATGATGCAATTAGCATATGCTATAAGTGTGATGGAGCTGTAAACAGTTGGTTATGGCTATGTGTTGTAGTTGTAGCCAGAGCCCATTTCTTATTATTCTTCTTCATTAAAAACAAGCTGCATATGCCTATATTTCCCAAAGTCTGCAAAAAAAAAACAAAACAGACAAATGTAGACACAAAATAATACATATTTTACAGGAATATTATAATACAGTAAAAAATTGTTTGGCTCTGAAACACAGCATTCTGCAAAAAAAACTAAAGATATATATACATATATATACGTATATCTGCACATTAACTGTAGTGGTGGAACAAAAACTCTCCACCTCACTGAGTATTCAGGAGCGCCATGCTGAGACGGCTGGATTAGGCATCTGAATGAAAGCTTGTTATCCATGCTGGGCAAATGTGTGGCATATACTGATCTCCCATGGGGACCGATTTACTGCTACAGCATTTATAGATGTTGCTCCTCCAGAATACACACAACCAACAGAGCGGAATCTGCCTGAGCAGATGAACTGCATTACGCTAATAGGTGATTGATTCCAAGTACTTTCTTTGGCTGTGACTCATCCATAGTGGTTTTCAGAACATTGTATATTTTGCTTTTGTGAAAGTGACATGCAAAAGTAATCTTTGTTTGTTTGTTTGAAGGTTTGTAAGGTACAACAATCCTTCAAACATTTGTTTTCAGTTGTAAAATGTTCAACATAATTGGTCAAAGAACAACTGGTTTTAAAAGATCTTGTCGAGATTGTGTTTGATTACACAATCCTCGTTATCTGTTCACTGGTGGTTCTGTGTGGCTCCGTAGATAGAGCACAGCGCTGACCATGCTTAGGTTGTGGGTTAGATTCACATTGGGGCCACATATACTGAAAAATGTATGCATTCATTACTGTAAGTCACTTTGGATAAAAGCGTCTGCTAAATGGCATATATATATATATATATATATATATATATATATATATATATATATATTATATTATGCACAATTGCTACTCGCCACTGCTGCAACTCATTTTGAAAAGCACAGTGGCAGCTTTCCTGCTTAAAACAGCATACTTACTCACTACTGGATTTAGATTGTCAACATAATTTTTCCCACATGAATCAAACCTGGGTAAAATACATATTGGAAATACAGGTAACTGCCACAATAAAATAATCACTTGAGTGGGTTCCTGAAGGGTACACAAGCCCTTAGAGGGCAAAATAAACACCAATAAATACAAAGCCATTCTGAGCGATCGCCTTCATCCTATGGGGAAGCGTTTCTATCCTAATGGGAGTGGTCTCTTCCAGGATGACAATGTCCCTACCCACAGGGCACAAGTGGTCTCTGAATAGTTTGATGAGCATGAAAACAATGTAAACCATATGCCATGGCTGTCTCAGTTGAACACTTATGGGAGACTCCGGTGAAGGCGCCTGAGACATTGTTTTCCATCATCATCAGAAAAACAAATGATGGAATTTCTCATGAAGAATGGTGGTGCATCCCTCCATTCCAGACTTGAAGAATCATTGCCAAGGTGCATTGAAGCTGTTCTGGTGGCTCGTGGTGGCCCAACACACAACATAAGACACTTTATGTTGGTGTTTCCTTTATTTTGGAAGTTACCTGTACTTAAAGTTTTAAAACATTCTGGCAGATCCATAAGAATTTTCCACAAAACCTTTTACTAACCAAAGCATAAAATTGATGAGGGGTTGGGGGATTGATGGGGTTTCCAATAACTATTTTAACCATGCCTGACATGAAAACAATTAAATCAAATAGACAATGATTTGTGACTACTGTGCATTCTCTCTCTCCTGAGTGGATCAGTAGATGTAATCTAGGCCCTATAGTCACGGGTTCAAACCTTGGCAATGTCATTAGCCGACTGTGACCACAGTGGCAGGACTTTATTGGCCTTGACCTGCCTGCGGTATCATGGGTTTAAGTGGACCAGGTTTCCTTGGGTTATATTACAGTGCTCTTTCACAATGTTGCACCAGGTCCCCACAAGCTGCCAGGTGTTTTCAGTGATAGACATGCCTCTCCTCCAACCAGGGCTATCTGTGTCTGCTAAATGCTTAAAATGTCAAATGCTATCTCTTTCCTGTAGTACCATGTGGCCTGTAGAGAATTAAACAGTACCTGGCTCACTGGCATTGGAGTGCATGCTCTTCACCTGCAGTGCTCCTAGCTTGCAGGAATGCATGGCACAGCTATAGCTCAAGGGGCACAATTAGTTATTCTAAATTGGGGCAAAAAAATAAAGGGAGGAAAAACATTTTTGTAAAAAAGGAAAAAAAACACCACAGTAAGCACATTGTGGGTCTCATTAAGGGATAGCCTTGCACAGTACTACTGGAAACTGGACTTCAATAATTTTCACTCCCAATCACAGGAAAGTTCCTCAGAAAAACATGTTCAGACTCTCTCTTCTTATGATGTTCATGGGAGATGTTGAAAAACACATTCTGAACAGCACAGCACACACAAGGAAACCACCCCAAAGAACAACAATCACTGTTGACTTGTTTTGAGAAATTAGAACTTAACCTGAGAATGAAACATAACATACTGGTGATTGCAACAACCAGCAGCTGGAGCTAAGCAAGGACAACATTTAACTCTTTGATTGCATTTCAGCAAGGCATTACAAATGGTGGAGGTGAGGCTGCAGAACCAGAATACTGAATTATCTGGCTGTGTTGTGAGGATAGCTGGTGGCACGATGGACTAGTGCACAGGGGCCTAATTTTTAAACCGCCACCGCTATTGTTACTGTCACTGTGGCAACACCAACATTCTGTAGCTCCAATAACATTTGGAGCTACAGTGCTTCTGGTTCACTGCTGATTTGTTTTCAAACAGGGCAATAGCTTTGGCGGTAGCCAAGACTGTTTGCCATAGGAGTTCAGGAGGACTGCAAAAGGTTGCAAATTCAACTACAGGTATCGCCGGAAGACTTTCATGAAAGGTTTATGTTTGAGGGGCTTTAAGGGATCTATCAAATAATAGACTCCAGGAAGGGTCTGTCTGGTGTTTATCAAACCAGCTTAGTTGTCTGATGTTTACCGTTACGTCTGACAGGTTGTCGTAGATTGCGTTATTAAGGAGATTATGAAACCGAGAAGCATTGAGACTTTTTAAGTGCCTTTAGGCGCATTCTGTTATCAGAGAAGATTTGTGGGTGGCAGTACTATTTAGACCCAGAGTCAATTAACTCATAAAATAGACCATTACCCCCCTTATCTATGGTGAGGAGTCCCTCCACTGAGATTGTGGCTCATAACAGTTCAACTCACTTGACCCTTAATTCATGCTGTATTGTGGGTATAAACAAGTGGAGTCGGCAGGAGAGGTTTGTTCCAAAACTGTCTATTCAGCTGGACAGGGGCAATGGAAATTTATGGTGATACTGTTTGGATTGTGCAATGCCCCGACACATTCACACAGTTAATGGTGAAGGCGCTGGATAGGGTGGATAGAGTACTTTCACTTTGGGCCTATGAACTTGGAAAGCCTGTTGGCACACACACTGAACTGAAAGGGAGCCCCTCGAAAGCCTTTGCCTCTTGCACCTCAGTGGTAGTAGAAGGCTGACCTGAAACCGTGTTCAGAGTCCAGATTCATTCTGACCAGGATTTGAACTTCTGCATGTGTTCTAATAATCACAAGTTATTGTAAGACGTTGGAATGGTTTGGAAACCTGAATTACAACTATAGAACTCTCTCTGTACGTGACTCAATGGAGAGGTTATTTGGAAATTAATTGGATTAACCATATTTATAATATTGTTTTTTCATAATCCAATTTAATAGCCCAGTTTAAATGTCAAATGTATACACCTTCCTAGAGCTACCAAAGTGAGAGCAGGTATTTGGCAGCATTTACTTTCATTTGTTGAACTCATAGTTTTGGTGCCAAACATCCCTAGAGGTCCCAATATAAAAGCCACAGTCTATAAACCCCACTAATGACCTACAGAAACTCTTCCGAGCTGATTGTATTCAAGTTGGCTGGTACTGCTGGGTTGGATATAATTAATTTGTTTAGCGTGACCAGTGTAATTTTGATTGATTGTGAACAGTTTGTTTAATCTTGTCTCTGTCTGAATGTGTTTGTTAGTTTCAGTGTTCTCCTCTCTTTTGGTACTATGGTATTAGGTACACATGGAGACGTGGGGCTCTCTTTTGTGGATGACGCAGCTGTCATAAGCACAGATTGATATTTAGTAGTGGCCCATAGAGGCGCAACAACGTTTGCCCCCTAGGGTGATATTTTCATCCCTGTTTTTTAGGGCTTGTCCTGGGTGGATGGAAATAAGTAACAATATCACATATATTTAACAATATCAATGCATTGGGTAACATATTTAACAATATTGTTTTCCCCAGTAATAATGTCATATTTAAATGGATCGTAGCAAAATCATTTATCCTGATGTATTGATTCTATAATAATGTTTCAATCTTTCATCTCCTATTCATAAAAACACATGGCATACAATTAAAAGCAGAGCACATGAACAACCAATCAAATATATGTCATGTGTGCGCACAGGAGTGGCTCTATAATACCGGAGTTACGGTAAACAGCCTGGCGAGTGCTGTCTCGGAGGAGACAATACGGCAGTGAACTCACAAGACGTGGAGGGGATTAACATGAAAAATAGAGGGTGTAATTGGCTACTTTGGGAGAAAATCAGAAACAACATTTTTTTTAAAGTATGTCATGTGATCAGCTAAATCATTTATATCGCTCACAGATCAGTTAAGGAGGTCTTGCCTTTCACGCAGGACAGGTTACCTCTACTGGGTACATTGAAAAACGTGTTCTGCACAAGAGCAGTGTCATCTTGCAGAAAGCTACGCCCAGTTAAAGTGGAACTTCAAATTGTTTGGTGTATACCCTGGGGACACCAGAGCAAACATTTCTATAATCTTGAAAGACCGCTCCCTCATCTAACAGGTCCTACAAATATGTACTTCCCATTAATAAACCGAATGTGTCACAGATGGTCTCCAAAGGCCAGATTTGTCCATGCAAGTCCATATAAGCTCCAAATAATGGAAAACAAGTATACTTGATGCAACCGTAACTTGATGCGATAACAAAGAGTGGAAAACAATGATACTTGATGCAACCATTTGTTAAAGAGAGTGTGGAAAGTGTCCTGATTGGCCAGTGCACCGTCACACCTTAAACTCATTACACACTGAAATGGTACCTTGATGCGCCGTGCACCCATGTGTGCTCTCCGTGTCAATGTCATTAAAATACCCAAACTGATTTTGACATGCACCTTTTTTTGATCTGCGCTCATGCTTGCACTAGCGTTCCCCCACTGCCTTTGCATCCAAATAGTCCTGTTAATACCATGTATGTGTCGGTGTCAGGTGCGGGACAAACCCAGCCACCCTCCACTAAGATTCCCTGTCCTTTTTTTCAGGATTCCAACCCCAGGACAACCCAAACAGCATGCAGACAGGCAAGTAAAAGATACATTTATTGAATAAAATTCATAAAAGGACAGGCAGTATTCCTACTCTGACCCCAATTAACTTAGATCCCCCTTCCCCTACTGCAGCGATGAGGCCCCGTGGACCATAAAAGCAGGGCAGGTAAGCTCCACCCCACTCTCACCATAAGGCAGCAACCCGCTTAACCAAATCAGCACACTGCACTCCACACAGCACACTCCCCTGTTCCACACACACTTTGAGGGAGGGATATCTACACAGCAACTTTTCCCCCACTACCCGTTGGCAACCATCCCGCCCAACCGTTCCCGTAGCTACTGCCACCCCTTACTCCTCCTCCCACCAGGAACCAGCAATTAGGGCCACACAACACCCAACACAAAAAACACAAAAATAATGAAAAGGAAAATAAATCGCACGGGGGAGGCCGCGTAAGGCTGCACCTCTTCCGCCAGCCCTAGCTCCCCCCAAAAAGAAAAAAGAAAATAGAAACTGCAAGTTCTTCCAGCTGGCCTCTCCCACTCCAATCATGGCCACTCTACTCCGGCAACAGCTAGGCTCTTCTCGACTGGCCACAACCCCTCCAGGTCCACGCTTGCACGCAGTTCAGGTGGCACTTCCCTATCGTGGTGGAGCAGAGCTCCATTGTCAGCCAATTCTCCACCCTGGGATTTCCGCCCGCTTCGGTCGTCACAGCTCACTCGCTTGATCCTCTGTGATCCAGCACTGTCACTCGTCCATATTGCCCAGTCAGACTCGGGTACGGCGTTGTCGTTGTCGTTGCACTCTCCACGCAAAGGAACTCAAACCAAATAATATATATATTTTTTTTAAACGCAACCAAAACACATTCACTCGCCACTGCCCACACTTTGGAACCTTCGTGTTCCTTTTTTATTCCTACCGGGAACCTTCTCCATGATACGTAACATATCACTATACTTAATCTAACAACTAATTCATATAGTTAAACGTTAACAAAACAAAAGTAAAAGATGAATTCAAAATATTGTTCATTAAATGATGGCAGTTAAAAATAAGCAGTGCGATTTCCAGGAGCAGTGTGTGAGGACAGGGGTGGAAAGGAATAGGAAATATACAGACATTTATCCCCAACAGAAGTAAGCTATGGCAGCATACCTACCAGCATATGGTTCCACACCCCCTCGCACCCAATCAAGGATAACCAGCCTCACAGCGCTGGCAATGGGTTGAGGAGGTTCCAGTATGGGAAATGTGTTGCCATTGGGTAAGAGGCACTTGTCTTCATTAGCTTTAATTGCATAGAGTGGACAGCCACACTCTGACTGGTTACGACCCCCCACTGTGCCATTGTTGAAGAAATCATTTTCAAAGTTATAATTGCAAGTCTATGAAAATAGAGTTCTGAATGCATGCTTATTCTTGTAATTGTCTGGATGTCCTCACATAATCTTCTGCATGAGCAATTTTCACAGTTTCAGTGTTTACAGCACACATTATTTATTTTGTTATTTGTGTGCTGGGCATGCCTCAGACCACTGCAGGTTTCCAATCTGTTTATTCTGTATCTTTAGAAAACGACACAATACCCGAGGGCTTTTGTTTGTTCTCAACTGGATTTACGGTGGAGTGAGGGGGCCTACAAGTGGAGTTGTTCTTAAAATGACGAGCAGGGATGCAAAACCATTTACTTTAAAAAAAATAATTTCAAGCATGCCTACATACAGGACATCCTTTAGAAAATGGAAACACATATGTGTCCATGTTCCCATAATGTGTGATAAAAATATGCAACCGCATTCAAGGCACACTGAAGGGTTTTACACAACTGAATCGATTAAAAGGATGCTTGAGTTTTGGTGGAATACATCCAACAGTGTAAGCTGATCCTGCAGTTCCACAGCAAACACATTTGTAAGCAAAAGCGCAGACATGAGTCGTTCGGTACACAATCTATTACCCTAATTCTGCACCTTTCAAAGCAAACAACAACACTGAAATTCAATCCACAGTGGGTGGCTTAATCACAAAACCCAGTTGATTTAGTTTGCTCATGTTGCAATATCGGTGCAAGAGCCTCTTAAGGTTGCGACTGGGGACTATGAATGTAAATACGTTACCTCGGTGACCTTAAGCGTAAGAACAGGTTTCCTTTTTCACTAAAAATGAACACGTAACAGCAGGATTCCACAGAATTATTTAAATTACATTGCGTGGCATGTTATACAAAACATTGTTCATGAATTTTTTAAGCTGAGATTCTTGATCGTAAAAGGAACTGATGTTCTTTGGTCTTAACATTTCTTTACTAGTCCATAAATATGGAAATATATTATTTTGTCTCAACAGCACTATAGTTGTCGAACAAAATGGTGGTGCCTTCTTGCAGCCAGCCAGGTTCAGCAAGCATGCCTGACAGCCATTCAGATTTTTGTTTGTCCACTACCCAATTTCACACTACATCACCAGAGATGACTCTGAAAAAAGGCAGATATTCATGATCTTTGTTCAGATAGCTATTTAGCTACATTACTGTTCTCCTGGTTTTACCTGTACGCTGTTACATTACTGTTCTCCTGGTTTTACCTGTGCGCTGTTACATTACTGCTGTCCTGGTTTTTGTTTCATATTCCATTATTCTAAGAGACGGCTAGGCATATGGACAGCTATACTAATTGGAAGATCACACGTCCAGATCACAGTGCACCAAGAAATGGATATCAGGCACAAGTAGCGTAGGAAATACGTCAAAAAAGAAAACTTACATTTAAAGATCAGGAGGTAATGGTCACCAAGGTAGAGTCACAAAAAAGTGCCATCATAAAAACAAAAATTCATTAGGCATAACAAAATGAATAGTTGATGACGCATAAAGAAAAGATTGCATGATGTGAGGTGGTGTCCAAAAGAAAAACGTTCCTACAACATGATACAGGAAAAAGACACAGGCAGTGGTCAAACCGAGGAAAAAATATTAACACTGAAAGCACAACAGGTGGAGCCTGAGGGTGGAAGGAATAGACACCAATAAGGCCATTGTTCAAATTGAGAACTGTGTTTTTATACTGCGTGCTAGCTGATTTGTCAATAGAAACTTGTATCAATAAAACAAATATAATTTTCATATTATATATGAAAAGAAATGATAAGTTCTAGTAACAATATGTATGCTATATAGTATATATACACTACCGGTCAAAAGTTTTAGAACACCCCCATTTTCCCATTTTTACTGAATTTTAATCAGTTCATTAAAGTTTTTTTCTATACCACTTACATTTGTACCATTTCAGGTTATTCACTGGGCTTGACCTCCTTAAATTTCTGTAAAAACTGGAAAATGGGGGTGTTCTAAAACGTTTGACCGGTAGTGTATATTTAAATTTATGAAACAATACTTTCAAGGCCTTATATAACAACCAGTTCTCTCTGTAGTCCCTGTTAATTAGCTCTCTGTAGATACAGTCATTCCTGAAAATAAAGCTGTTGTGACGTGAACCGGGGTACCATTTGTGATTATTTCCACCTCCGTGGAATGCAAATTGAATGGAATTGACATAATTTACAGGGAGAGGAAATTGAATAGAATTTTGTGGAATTGACCCCAGCCCTGCTATGGACACTGCTAAACTGTATTTGCACTCAATGATTTCAATGCACTTATCCTATATACTGTTTATCAAGCTGGTCTCAAACTGGCACAAGTACACTGAGACCAATATATACTCTGTCTAAGTAAGCCTTGATGATACTGGACAGAAAGCCATCATTATCCATTACCATTACCAAGCCATCATCAATTACCACATAATTACCACCATCACTGTATCATAATTAAGAAGCATGACTTATTATATAAAGATATATGACCTTACTTTATCAGTTAAAAAAAATAAGTCTTGGCTAAAGACATAACATTTTCCATCCATCCATCCATCCATCCATCCATCCATTGTCTAAGCCGCTTATTCCTGGTCAGGGTCGCGGGGGGGGGCTGGAGCCTATCCCAGCATGCGTTCCGGGCGAGAGGCAGGAATACACCCTGGACAGGTCGCCAATCCATCGCAGGGCACACACACCATTCACTCACACACTCATACCTACGGGCAATTTAGACTCTCCAATTAGCCTAACGTGCATGTCTTTGGACTGTGGGAAGAAACCGGAGTACCCGGAGGAAACCCACGCGGACACGGGGAGAACATGCAAACTCCGCACAGAAAGGCCCCCGGCCTGGATTCGAACCCGAGACCTTCTTGCTGTGAGGCGACAGTGCTATCCACTGCACCACCGTGCCGCCAGACATAACATTTTCAATTATTGAATTTAAAAAAGAAGTTTACAACCATATTTTAGCTTATGTCTGAACTGTGAACTTGATATTTGTATTAGTATGTTGTAATGTGTTTTGTAATGTTCTGTGTTTCCTGCCCAAGTACTACAGATGTAATTTAGCTTCATAGCTAATTCTGATGCAGCAGTATGATTGTGCATGTTCCTTGTTAAATACATTTTTCTATTATTGTATGTTTGACCTTTGAGTGAACGGAACATTCACAATGAGTTTCTCCTCTTGATTTACCTTCTGAAATTTCTCTTTAAAAATCCATACAAAATCCTCTATTAGCAAGTCATTACAATGTGACACAACACTTTTCTTTATTTTTGCATTTGTACCATGAACACCATATGTAAATTACAAATGTAATCTGAAAAAGAGGGCACAGAAGAATGTATGTATTGTGCATGGTCCCTGTTAAATAAATGACTAAATAAATATGACCTATTATATTTTTTTCTATTATTTTTATGTTTGACCTTTGAGAGAACGGAACATTCGCAATGAGTTTCTCCTCTTGATTTACCTTCTGAAATTTGTCTTCAAAAATCCATTAAAAAATCCTCACATTAGCAAGTCAATGTGACACAACACTTTTCTTTATTTTTGCATTTGTACCATGAACGCCATATGTAAATTACAAATGTAATCTGACAAGAGGGCACAGAAGAATGTAAATCAATTTGCTAAACCGAATTGAGTGCCGTGTGAACCTAAACACAGAACCTGCTTGGATTGTATTATATTACCCAAGAAAATAAGGCATAAGACAAGGTGCAAGCACTGCTGTGAAGGGAAGGGTGTCCATTATAAATTCTCATTCTGCGAGGCAATGACCTTTTACAGTGTCTTTGTCGAGATGGCGTGCTTAAGTACCAGAACTTGGGCAGGTCAATTTATTAAGATGTCCCAGGAAACTACAGGAAAATATGCCCAAGGAGGGAACTGCAATTTTATCATTTTAGAAACCCAAAGAATTTTACATTTTATAACTTGTTCCCCCTTGTGCAACAATGGTAATGTGCCCAAGGCATATGGGATCACCAGGTACATCAGTGCTGGGGGATTTCATCAGCTGTGTATTTATTTGTATTGTATATTCTCAGGTGCAATACTGAAATTGAGCATTCATGCATGGGATCTAAAGATTTATAACTACTCAAATATTCAGAGATAGTAGGGGGCTCAGCTGTTATTTAAAACACTGCACATATTTTCTCGTTTATATTCCTAGTGTATATGATTAGATACGGGCTGTATTTTTGCTGTAAAAGCATTGTAAATGTGCAGGCACTGGTGTTAATCCAGGTGGCACATTAATTCATGTCCAACTCCACCCTGGCAGTTTTGTGACAAGAGGCGGCAGAGGACCTGTAGCATAGTTGTAAACTGTTTTTACAATTTGTGAAACCTGTTGAGCAGGAGGTCTTGAAATATAAATCAGTAATGACCACAAAATGACAATGGACACATGTTTATGAACTTTTAGACCAACTTTTAGTGTTTGTTTCATCCACCACTGCACAAATATTATAGACAACTCTGTAATTCAGGATTTTGATTTGAAGTACTCCTTCAACCATTTTTTCAAATCTATTATCTTTTTTTACAGTATTTAATGTATCATTTACAAATATATGACCACCATTTGCTTTCAACAACATTATATTATAACCAATTTTAAAAAAAGGCAATACTCTACATTAGGAACCACAGACAGACTTGAGCTGACATTTTAATTGGAGCAGTTACAACCTGTAACAAGCCGGTTAACACGCTGGGGTCAATTCATACGTCAAGTTCTGGAAGCTGAGAGAAGCCTCAGTTTTATTCTCCTCCTGGTCACTGCCTGAATTTATGTCCCCAATTTCCAATGTCTCAGCTGCCAGGTTGATGTGACCTTCACAATAACCTCAATACACACTCTAATAGATTCTGGGAACAGTTCTCTCCCAGTAAAGACTTGAAGAGGCCTTTTGACTGTACAACTGATCTTTGTGTCATGCAGAGAATTCACAGCCCCATGGCTAGATACCATGAAATTGTGGTTTTATTGAAAATTCCCACCTTTAAATACCAAAGTATGACAAGATAATACTTATGCAAACTTCCCAGCAGTACCCAGGTATGATGAAACTTGAATTGCAAAATCAAGTTTCTAGAAAAGTGTTTCTCAAACCCTGGTTTCTGGGGCCACATTGTGCATGCTGATTTGTGTCCTAACATGGGGTGGTCTTGTGTTAGGGGCAGGAGGGGCCATGCCCCACCTGAAATGAACAGGGAAGAGGGCAAAAAACAACCTAATATAAATTATTTTACAAGCTAACTTTGAAATCTTTTGCCAATGTTGTTAGCGTAATGTTTGCTAGCAAGCAGGCCTGGGGTACAGAAATAAAAGGTTAACTATAATGACCCCAATGACACAGCGGAAGCAGCGAGGAATTGCTCGACTTTGAAAATAATTAAGTACTTAAAAAAAAAAAAAAAAGTACCATGTCCCAAGAAAAGTTGAAGTCCTTGTCCATGCTATCAATAGAAAGTATATTCATTCAGAAAATTTTGGAGTTTGATAACAAAGTAATCGACAAGCTCGCTCTTCAAAAAAATCCACTGCGCCACAGTTTCGTTCTGATGATAACTGTTGGTATGGGTTTGTTGATATGAATTGGTCATTTGCGGACATATCATGGTATAAGATATTGTGTTTGCCCCACTCAACATTTTTACAGAAAACTGCCACTGATCTGAACTGCTTTTTATGAAATAGGTTTGGTTGAGCTCTTAACCAGACACTGACCAGCATTTAACATCTCTTGGCAATTAGTCTGCTGTAAATGCATTGTGAAAGAGAAACGCTGTTTGACTTTTATTTGCATGAATAATTAAATCAGTGTGTAGCCTTTGCTTTTACAAAAGCTGAATTAATTTTTAAATGAAGTGTTCTAGGCCATATAACTGTTGTAATGCTTAAATCAGTTTAACATGCATTTGTGTTTCAGAAACGTGTCCTCTACCAAGGTACCACACTGATTTGTTCAATATGGGTTCAGAAATTGTGTTAGGATGTAAATAAAATGAATTGTTCTAGGTATAAAACGAATTAAATCAAAGTTAATTATGCCTTCTTGCCCTCCAAATTAATTTGATACTATATAATGTTTTTATACAGTTCCTTAAAGCATTGGTTCCTGTGAAGGATATGGATTCAGACTCTCAGCAACAAGAACTAAGCTGAGCTAAGCAGACAATACATGGGGGGGAGACCATTTACACTGCTTTGAAACGGCAGGATAAAATAAACAAATCTAGCATGAAAGCACATATACCATACTTCTACTTTGTAATAAATCTACAAATGAGAGCCACGTGGGAAAAGAGGGATGGGAATAAACAAATAAATGTGGCTGTGAAAGCAATGCAAATAATCTCTTCCTATTATTGTGTTTGGTGACAGATAAGTGTTGATTAAAGCAAGTTGAGTCTGCAATGTTTCAATTAACACGTAATATGGGTTGCTAATTAGACTCGTCGAGTATTGCATTTTTTTTCTCTTTTGTCCTTCGTCTGTGTTGAATTGTGTTGGACCCCAAAACATGCCGGGAGAATATATGGTGGAAACTTCTCTTTAAGCAGCTTCATGAGAACGTGCGTAGGCAATCAATACACAGAAATGGTTATTATATTTTTGCCTGTCATTGTGGTAGAAAGTAAATTGTTTCATTATGCACGCTGTAATGAAGAAACTTATGTATGGGGCAATATTGCTGTTGCCATCGTGCCATGCTCTTTATACCTGCAGCTTTGGAATCAATATGCAATTAACATTCCAGTGAAATAAAGTATCTATTATTTTCTTACTTACAGTTAAGGTGCAGCTGGAGCCATTTTATTACGTTTTTGTTTTGGCTGGCTCCTTTGCGCCATTTATGTCCATCTCATTGGCATTCAACAGCATTTTTTAAATAACTTTTATTCATCCTTTATTTAACCAGGGTAGTCACGTTGAGATTGGCATTTATTTTTCAAGTGAGCCCTGGCCATGAAGGCAGCATACAAAAAAGTTTCACATAAAACACCATTGCATAAAAAGTCATAAATAAAAGCAATATTTTAAAAGCACAAGTATTAAAAAGAGGGGGACAGAATGCCCTAAATAAGCTTTCAGCAGCATTTCATGGTGAGTAATTGTCCATTTTTTTCTTTAAAATGATCAATTCCGGGCCTCCCGAGTGGTCTAGCAGTTACGGCCACTGCGACCGGGGCCACTGCGACCGGGGTTCGGTTCCACTGGCAGCACCAGTATCAGTTCTGGCTGGGAGTGCCACTAGGCAGCGTCAATTGGCTGTCCGCCCCAGGGAGGGGGGAAGGAAGCCGATATGTCTTTGCTGCATATGGGAGTGGCTCTGTGTACCGGAGTTACAGTCAACGGCATGACGAGTTCCATCTCGGAGGAGGCGGTACATCGTCTTTGTCACTGCTGATCTCAGGGCTACAGCAGCGAACTCACAATACGAGGGGGATTTACATAAAAAGAAAGGGTGTAATTGGCTACTAAACTGGGAAAAAAAGGGAAAAATCTACTTAAGTAAGTTGGCAGCTGTCCCAAAATGGCTTTATACTGTATATGAACAAATGTGTCTGTCTCCTTATGGCAAGGGATGGCAGTCCTGACAATTCATACAACAGACATTGATGCATAAGGGATGTGCCATTTGTAACAAAGCGTAAAGCAGCATGACACAATGTGTCCAATGAGCAGAGATGTGACCCCCGAAGCATCCACGTATGAATGCAAAGCATGGCACAAACTTGTGTGGAAATACATCCAGACCTCATAAATGTAATTTGTTTATGGCCCTACCCTCATCTTCCTATGGTAGGAGTACAAGGTCCATTTTGATTCCATGAAGTAAGACAATAAAATGTGAAAAATGCCAAAGGGGGGTGAATACTTATTATACCCTCTCTAAATCATCTCATTCACCCTGCAATTATATCAAATGAATATGTTCATATACAGGCAGTCAAGTCCATAAGATATGAAGACTTATGTATGTTTTGTGTTACAATTTCTTTGGTACTTTATGAACTGTCATTTTCTGAACGAGATAGCAGTTGATCATGTCCATGAGTATAATGGAATAATCACTCCGTACTGAATTATGCATCATTAAGCCCCACTTGATTACATTTTTTCACACATTGTTCATTAAATTGACAAAGCAGCAATCCATAAGAACATCAGACTCGGAAAACACATTTTTGATGTTGAAATATAGACCTGAAGAGATGACAATGGTCATAATGAATGAAAAATGTAGCTGGAGCAGGGACACTTCCGGGTCATCTCAATCTCCACATTCTTCCAACCACCCTTTAAAAGTCCACTCTTTCGTGCCCTTTCTAGAATTTCAGCAATCTTCTTTTCTCCCACATCTTTCTCCCCACAGGGGGCACCAGGGGGCACCCCACCTTCTGGGGGAGGTGCTGAGAGGCTTGTCTGCCACTGGACAGACATGCACTGCTCGACATCAAATCCATGCTGGTAGGGCCCTTCGTAAAATGTGCCCTTACTTCCTTAATCTCAGTAAAATAATTAACACTGTTCGAAGTTCTGCTTGATGAACTTGCATTGCACTGAATATCATTTACATTTACATGTACGGCATTTAGCAAGACGTATATCATAATTAATGTAGGTCTAGCCAACTGTGCAAACATTCAGTGACATGAACACTGCATTCAATTCCAAGACTAGTCAATTGTAAATTAGCTGGCAGGCTCTAATTATGTGATGCCAAAGCAAGCCACTTCTCACAGCAGTTTTACAAGCAGTGTTACTAGACGAGTCCACTAGCTCAATACCATCATGTCATTGTTGCCTACTAAACAGCATATGTTCAAATGCTAGGCAGACCCAGTTGCCTATTATTTTGGCTACCATGGCTAGAAGATGAGATCTCAGTGACTTTGAAAGAGGGGTGATTGTTGGGGGCACATTTAGCAGGAGCTTCAGTGATGAAGACTGCTCAACTTGCTGATGTTTCACGAGGAGCAGTGGCTAAGGTGATGTTGGCATGGAAGTCTGAGGGAAAGACATCATCAACTAGGAGCAACTGTCGTCGAAAGCGCATGCTCCTCGACCGTAACGTCCGTGCATTGGTTCAAGATGAAAGGCAAAACAGACAAACTGATTCAGACCCTCTGAATCAGTTCACTGCAAATATCAGTAATTTGTTTATTTTTTTATTTTATTTTGGGGAGTGCATAACATACACCAGTGTACAGTGGTTTCATTCCAGTACCACCCCCCCTCCCCACTCTCATCTCATCCTTGGCTAGCAGAGGGCTATCTTCTTCCCTCTCTCCCACCCACCTCTAGTGAAAGAAAAACATAAAATGAATAATAATAATAATAATAATAATAATAATAATAATAATAATAATAATAATAATAATAATAATAATAATACAAACAAAATAGTAAACCTGAAGAGAAAACAAACTGGACACAGACATATAAACCGACTCAAGGACGAACACAGAGGGGCACATTAAATTAACATTTCCACATGGATCTGTTAAGGAGAGGGACAGGAGAGGAATGGGGGTGCACTGGGGGACAGGTCCAATTTACTTAAAGGTAATTATTAATTTATCATTACTGGTTAACCGATGCATAAAGGGTAGGAGCTGAAATGCAATACAGTAAGTGGAAAAAATCTGGAGAAGCCAGACGACCTTGTTTTCTTATAATGTTTCTAGCTTGATTCAAGGAGTCATTATTGTTGTAAATGCCTACCATTTTAAATCGGTTTAACATTGTTTCAAATGTAACCACTGTAAATAAGGGGGCATATTTTGATCAGTCCGTGATTGGTGTTCAAAGCAACAAAGAAAATGTGAAGGTTTTTTTGAGGACATTGAAGTTTCACTGGGTTCTGGTGGATTTTGTGATCCTGAAAAGCTTTTCATAACTGAATTATTCCATTTTCCAGACAGGTGACATTTGTGAAGTTCATTGATCCAGGTGCTCAGAGACAGGGGTTATAGTGAGACACAATGAACAATTCAATCGCAAGACTGCCAGCGTCTCCACAGTCAACTCCACCATGGTGGACAATCATAACAGGAGCGCTACATTCCCACTGGAATGACAGAGGAGTCTGAGTGTCTGTGACTCCACACTGTAATGACTGAGGAGTCTGCCAGTGTCTGTGACTCAGATCGAAGGCACTGTATCACAACACTCCTAAGTAAATCTGTATTCAAATGTGAATTATGTGTCTACTTTTGATGATTAGGTTGCATAAGAAAAGCTCAAAAGTCACAAGTTAGTAATAAGATTTTTTTTTTAATGAACTATTTTGTTCTTGATTCTAATTGAATTCCCAGCCTTTTACCTGTAAAATTAATCCCATTTGTCAGTACTTTATGGAACAAAGTTAAATATCAGTTAAACTACTGATATTTAAAGTAAAAAACTTAAACACATCACCAATATGTTGTAATTTTGGTTCCACATATTGTGATACTCTCTTGCATGAATAATGAATCACTAAATATTTTGAAGATGACAAGGCATTTTCACAAACCTCCATACACTGTTATGGCAGAAGTCACTTTTTTGGAGAGGCTGAGTGTGATCTGTGTCACACACTGTGTCCTGTTGAGTCAGTAGTTTAAAAAAAAAATCTCATTGGCTGATTAATACTTTCCATGAAGTGACAGATTATTTATGATGTTTAACGCAGGGCCTTGTGCACATTAAATCCATAATGGGGGCAGTGAACTGAAAACCGTTGTGGTCCCCATCTGTCAGTGCTCCCTTCTGCCTTGTTCCAACGTGATGTATGATCGTACCCTTTAAGATTCAAGATTAATATCCTTAAATCCCTTCAATTATTTCCCTCAGGTTGGCTGGATGAGATGTATATGTGTTCTGACATTAGAGTGATTTCGGCTTGAGCAATAATTTTTGTAGAAGGGATTGCTTTCCACAGCAGTTTTTAGTTGAATTAGACTTAGATTTTTTTTTCCTCATGATCACTATTAAAGTAATATTAAGTAAATTGATTCATGCAAGCCATGCCAGATGTGTGAATGTGCTATTTAATAATTTACATTAATTTCCACCCAGACTAATATTCCACTTCAGCAGGGGGGGGGGGGGTTCCTGATTTTCTACAAAATAAGATGGTTGCTGCTTATTTTATTTGTTGTTGAGAAAATGTGTTTTTTGTCCATTTGTGCTAGACTTATAAATTAAAATATAATATAAATATAAATATAAATATTGTAACTAAGCGTATAGATATTTACATTAATTGTTACTTTAAAATGTACATTTTATTATAATTTATTATTTTTATTATTTATTTTTCCTTTTGACTTACTGTTACTTTGTTTGTTTTATTTGGAAAGTGCTTTGAACATAATGTATGAAAATAACTGTATAAAGTTATTATGATTATTATTATGATTATTATTATGATTATGATTATTATGATTATTATTATTATTGTTACTATTATGATGATGATGATGATGATGATTATTTTGTTTTTTAATGTGTTTCTGCATGAGTTGTCTCTTGAATGCCTGTAAGACCTTGGATGTTGTTCGGTGTTTTAAAGTGCTTGCAACATGCAGTATGTATGAATTCCCAGTAAGGAGAGAATACTGGAGAAGGAACTCCACTGACAGGTATACACTGATATACAGGTAACTGCCACAATGAAGGAAACACCAACACTTAATAGGACATTGGTCCACCACAAGTTACCAGAACAGCTTCAATGTGCCTTGGCATAGATTCTACAAGTGTCTGGAACTCTGATGGAGGGATGCAACACTTTTTTTCCACAAGAAATTCCATAATTTGCTGTTTTGCTGATGGTGGTGGAAAACGCTGTCTCAGATGTCGTTCCAGAGTCTCCCATAAAGTTCAGTTGGGTTGAGATCTGGTGACTGAGATGGCGATGAGAAAGAAGCTCTCAGGCCTGTAGGTTTATTTTAGTGTGCAGTAGAGTCTGTTGTGGCAAAACTATGATTACGTGAAGATATACTACATTTGCATATTTGTGCTATATTTGGTGGATGAGGCTACTCAGAATATTCAAGATTTACAAATATGATTCCAGATGGTACCCAATTTTTTTAATGGATGGTCTTGATATCTATTGCATGATGGGATATGATACGATTTGTTCTCAAGAGTATAGAGAGTGTGATATGTTCAGATACTGCCTAAAGGATATCCAGAAAGTTTCAGGATGAGCTGAAGATCCCAGAAAAGATACCAGTAATTACAGATTTCTGATTCAGCAGATTGCACTTTGTCTCTTATAGCTGTCTATAATATTTACAGGTAGGTGTTAAACCTGCTAGGCATTGCTGCCTGTCGCACCTCCAAAGGTGCCCTTAGGTCGAAACCGAACGCAAAGCTATACATGGCTCCAGTACCGCCCTCTAGTTTGTCCTGCTGAACCATCCCTGTCTCTCCTGCTACGCCACTACCATTGTGTAATTACTTTAACTGTAGCTTCTGGACACATCTTCAGTGATGATCCTGGAATCATTGGGTGTTTTGTGTCTTTCGACATCATACACCCTCTTCCAGGCGACCCAGCTGTGGTTGATCAGACCACATGAATAAATAAAATAAATAAAATAAATAAAATAAATAAAATAAATAAAATAAATAAAATAAATAAAATAAATAAAATAAATAAAATAAATAAAATAAATAAAATAAATAAAAAATTAAAACAGCTAAACATAGCACTTTGGCTAGTTGTTCCCCCACTTCCTATCCTTCCTCCTCAGCCAGAAACTGCCCTTCTCTGCTTCTTCAGACAGCTCTTTGGTTGCCTTTCGTAGCTTGGCACCTGCCACTCCCATGTCCCTGAGTAGGCATGTCATTGATGTGCTGACGAAACCTCTGCATCCTACTTCCACAGGGTAGATGACAGACCTCCAGCCAGCCGTCAGCCGTCAGCGGTCTGAGTACTTCTGCATTTTCCTCTCATAGGCGGTCTCTACGCCCTCCTCCCATGGGACAGTTAGTTCGATGAGGAGTACGGTCTTGGCAGTAGTGGACCACACCACTATGTCAGGACGGAGAGTTGTGATGGTAATCTCTCTGGGGAACTGCAGCTGCCTGCCGAGGTCAACCCTCATGCTCCACTCCTGGCCGGGGGAAAGGAGTCTTGCTGGAGCTCTCAAGCTGGTGCTTTTTGCCTGACGAACTGGATGCGGTGTTTTGTTGCTGGTGAACATCCACTGTTTGTAGCCTGCCTACAGACCTCCACAGTCTCCGCTAGTTTCTTTAGGACCTGGTCGTGTCGCCATCTATAGTGCCCTTGGGACAGCACGGTCTTGCATCCTGACAGGATGTGTCGGAAGCTTGCATTGGGAGAATTGTAGAGTGGGCAGCACTCCTCATTGCCAAACCACTGGTGAAGGTTGTGGGGACAAGGAAAAGTGTCATAGGTTGATCTGATGAGGAAATTGAGTCGGGCTTGAGGAATTTTCCACAGGTCCGACCAACTGATCGGCCTGCTGACAATGCCCTCCCAGTAGTCCAGCCTCCCTGATGACCTTGAGACACTGCCTTGATCTTGTACCGCTCCTCCTCCATCTTTGTCACTTCTGACACAACCATCTCTTTCCCCTCTTTCCTGTTGGCCTTGGACCAGAATCACGGTGCTTCTTCCCATCCAAGTCCTGTCCGTCCTGCCTGGACTCTACCGACAACTTCTAGGTGTTTCAGCCTGCTGATCGCCCGATCCACTTCAACTTGAGCTTTCCACTTCCGTCCTGTGCGCACCTGGGCATCCGCACACCTCAGCAACTGGTCAGTGGACTCTCTCAGCTCCTGGACCAGTCTGGTATTTCCCTGCTTGTAACCCAGGCTGATGGATTGTAGAGGCAGCTGCAAGATGTTCCGAAGAGACCTATTTCAGAAAGACAACATGGTAGCCCCAGCCATTTTTGGATGTGTGAGTTGGCTATTCCAGCCATCCTATTTGCTGTTGACGAGGGAATTTCGCACATCTTCAGTGGCCACATCACCCTTTGGTACAGTGTAAACTGATAGCACCACACCTTGTACTTTCCGGGGAGTTGGCAGACCATCTGAGAGTTGTTTCTGTATGGCTTTCCCCATCTGCTTGTCAGAGAGCTCTGCGGTGTACTGCCTCCCCAGTCTTTGTATGGGCTCTGTGACCAACAGAGGCATTTGCTCTCCACCTGCAACAAAGATGGTATTGTCATTTCTGACCCCTTTCCTGAGAGACAGGCTTTGCGACTCGGAAGGTTTTATCTTCATTCTTGCCCAGGACACCAGCTCATCCAGTCTTTACAGCAATCTTGTTGTGCATGCTGCTGTCTGCAAGATACTTGTGACATCATCCACGTAGCTCCTCAGTGGAGGTAGCCTCTGCCCTGATTGTAGCTTTATTCCTCCTATCATCTGTCTTGTGCCAATTAGGATGATCTCCAAGGCTGCCACAAACAGTATGGGAGAGATGGAACACCCCATGGCGATTCCTACTTCCAACTGCTGCTACCCGATTGTGAAGTCTTGGAGGGCAAAGCACATCTGTAGATCCTTGAAGTAGCTGGATACCAGACCCCTGATGCATTCAGACATGAAGAACTCGGGATGCGGGACTGATCCATAGGCATTTGGCTTGGCTCTTTGGATCTGTTCCCATATCATTGCTGAGTGCTCAACACACCCAGGGAAGCCTGACACTCCCGCCTTCTAACAGCTGGTATCGATATAGCCATTGTTTATGAGGTAGCTGGTCATCCTTTTGGTCACAACAGAGAAGAAAATCTTTCCCTCCACGTTCAGCAGCACAATACTTCTGAACTGGCTGATGTCCCTGGAGTTCTGTTCCTTGGGAATAAAGACTGCTACGGCTCTTTGCCACTCTGATGGAACGCGTTGTTTTTTCCAGGCAGTTCTCATGAGGGTCCACAGGATCTTCAGCACGCCAGGGCAGTTCTTGTAGAGCTTGTATAGTATGCCATTCGGTCCTGGTGGTGATGCTGACCTTGCCTTTTTGACAACCTCTCTGACTTTGCAGAACTTGGGGAGCATGATGTTGAACTGGGAGGTTGGTGGGCAGGATGGGGCACATGCCCTGGTGGTCCTAACGGGTTGTTCCTTGCTGGATCGCTGTACTGGCCCCCGATGTGCTGCTCCAACTTTTCCTTAGTGACTTCTAGCTTCCCGCTCTTTTTGTCCTCTAGCAGCTGTCTGGCATGCTTGAAGGGATTCTTGAAGAAATTGTCCCTTTCCTTCTCCTTCCTTTTCCTGCACTTACAAATGCGCTCTGCCCTCCGTAGGCTGACTAGCTTTCACTTAACCTCATCCCACAGCATTTTCAAGCCCTCCTTCTCCCCTTGAGTTGCCTTCCTCCAATTTTTTTGAGATGTCACCGCCTCTGCACCAGCTGATTGATCTCCTTCTCCCTCCTTCCCTTTCCTCTTGGGGCAGTGGTCTGCTTGATGGTAATTTCGCCAAACCTATCTTGCACTCCTGGTACAAGATTTCCCCAAGCAAGTTGAGCTTGGCTTCCACACTGCCATGCAGTGACCGCTGTGGTACTTTGTTCAAGTCTGTGTCCAACTTCCTCCACACCTCTGCCTAATAAATTATGTGTAATAAAAATGAAATTAATTGGTTAAGTTAAAAAGGAATGTGTCTCAGGATTGTAAGACTTAGTAAGACAAGTGCATGTACTTAATTTGGAATCTAAATGACTGGAAAGTGAAAAAAATCTAAAAAACGAATTGCATTACATTTAAATATTGTTTTAATATATTAAATTGAACACCTTCATGTTTTTCTCAGATTTGGATAAAATAGCAGGTGCATGTTTATGAAATGTATATGCAACTGGAATAAAAATAGTCACGACTGATATATGGTCCTAAATTTGAAGAACATTATTTTTGCAGTTTCAGGGGAAAAACATCAGTCATGTTTTTTTCTGTCTGTAACTCCTTAAATTTTTGACACAATATTATAAACAAGCTATGCTAAAATTACATTTTGAATTCCCAAAATGTAAAGAGAAAAAAAAGATTGCACTCTGTTTGGCAGGAGAGGCCTCTGTCATCCTGTGTTATTAGTATGTCCTCCAGGGAAACGGATGACTGATTGAATTTGTATGCAGGAGACAGAACCTTGCATTTTGCAACTAACCCAATTTCTGTTGCATCTGTTCTGCCACAGAAATGTTGTTTGCTGCATACTGTCAACCTATGGCCTTCCATAAATCATGCGTTCTGTTCAATCCCACGGCGCGACCGATCGGGCTAAAAGAACACAGTATACGCTGACCTTTTCCCCTGCACAGCACACAGGTAATGTAATCCGTTTCAACTGGCAATGCAAGCATGTGCGTCCTTATACCTTTTCATTTGATCTTAAAAAAAAAAAATGTCTTTCAAATTTTACCAGTTTTTCTCCCAATTTGGTTGCCAATTATACGCTGTATTTATCTCAATTCACTCTCCCCCACGAGTCCGCCGCCCATCCAGGTTGAGACACTGATAGATCCGCCTCTTCCGAGACGGAACTCTGCCACGGATGCCTTTTCCTGCTCCTCGATGGACTCGTGCTGGCTCACCCTTCCCCCTCCCACGGGGGCGGACAGCCAAATGTCGCCACCGATCGGGGCTGACGGCCAGGGCCGGTCTAGTAGAGACGCGGGTTTCGAACTGCGTCCCTGAAAGGCAGCGCACACTACACCGGACCAGCCAAAGTGTGGTGCATTAGACCGCTATGCTATCCGCCGCCCCTCCTTTATTTGATCTTTTAATTGAATATGCAAATGGATTTGAAGAGGAAGCTAAACGTGGGTGTTATTATCCACGATAATGCATGTAGTAGAAGTGAAATCAAAAGTGGAGCCGATTTACAACGTGAAAATGCCTGTGAGGGGAAGAAAAGAGGAGAGGAGAACAGAGGAGAGGAGAGGTCAGGAAACATGGCTTTCTCTTCCTTTGCCTTCACCCCTGAGACCATTCCGGGCAGCCGCCAAAAACAACAGGCTTGTCAAGAAATTTCGCAGGCAAGCTATGACAAGCGGGATCTCGGCCAGGCCCGTAAAGGTGCCACTTTTATCTGTGAGCCCCTTTCAAAGACTATCACAAAAAAGTAAAAATTTCATAAACATGCCACTCGCCGAATGCAGAGTTATAACATGCTGTGCTGAGCTTTAAAATTTTGAAAGCAGGTGGGTCATTTAAACAGAAATGCAACTTTTGAACAAGGTCTGAAATCTTACGGAATCTGATTTTGTAAGAAAAAAAGGCCATGTTTGAGGACATATTTGAACATGGCTTACTCATTTATTTGATATTTTCTTGCTGGACAGTGTATGTGAATATGGTTATTTTAGTATAGGTTATAGTATAGAATATGGTTCTTTGAGGAAACTATTTTATTTTGAGAGACCTCAAACACTGGGTAACTGTGCCATGTATATGCAATCTGTATGTACTGAAACAATATGCATTCATTGTGTTCAAACTCATAACATTAAAAAATGTACAGCAACAATAATAAACTGAATAACACAACAAAAACATTCCTACTACATACTGGAACAAAATTCTGATCGTAGTGGCATAGTGCATGAGCCACGATTCAAAACTCGCATTATTATTGACACGACATACAGAGATTTACAAGCCAACTAAATAAATAACACCAATATATTACTTCTACTGTTTCAATAAAACTTGCACAATAAAATAAACCTCACTCATATCAGTGTTGTTGAATGGATTAAGCATATGAGCTTGGAGTCACTTCACTGAGCTTGCTTGTCATAACAAATATTACAATGTTAATGTCATCACTGTGCCACCAAAGGGTTGAAAATATATATTAAAAAAACAATAGTTCTGTGTTATCCTGTTACATATGTATGCCCACTGATCTTGGTGGTGTGTCTATATGCTTTGCAAAACTTAAATATTCATTGAAGGACGGCTTCTGGTTTCTGGGAGGTCTACTCCCTGCTGGAGAATTAGCCTGTACAGGGAACACTCACTGACTCATTTAATGTGTGCCAACGTGTTACATTTCCAATTAGCTTGCTAGTTTGTGGGTCATGAAATGGGAGATAAAATAATGTGCAAGCTAGCTAAAAATATATCCTCATTATTGGTTGGTGTGTACAATTGTCAGTGATAAAGTTCAGGAAGTATGCTTGTTCACAGGTATGGGTTTTGAGTAAGAGTTGTGCTGATCCAGCAATCTTTGTTACATGAAGCCATTGATATAAAGGAAACTCAAAAAACATTTTGAGTTTAATGTTTTATGTGAGAGATAATGGTTGGCAAAAGCCAAGAAAGATGTGAAAAAGCACCATGACCATTATTTTGACCTATGTACTGACAAGTCTTCCAACACACAATGCTTTGATACCTGCTATGGTACTGTAACTATGTTGATCCACTTCAAACAATGTTGCTCACCACTGGGCAGACTGCTGAGGATTAAATCAAACTTTCCATTTAACAACCAATTTGATTATTTTTAGAGGAGTTCAGAACGTAAAGAGTTGGTTAATTAAAAAACAAAACAATTAGGTATTTATTTGGTTGGTATGTGTACTAAAATTGACCAATTATGTGTCTAGATTAGATTAAATTAAATAATCTATTTGGTTGTTGATTCAAATAGAAAGTGTGTTTGAATTATCACAGCCTGCCAAGTGGTGCACTCTAAAAAGGGATGTGTTAAAAAACACACACAAAATATGTATTCTTAGCTCTAATTCCAACACAACTCAGTTTGACACAGTTCATGTGTTTTTTTCAATGGGGGGCATTCAAAATAGATACATTCATATTCTTACATTGTATGACAAAATAAACATAACATGGTGCAATACATTAAAAAGTAAGTAGATATGCCAAAGATCCTGTTAAAAAAACTCAAAGGTTCAGACTAACATGTCCTGCCAGCCAATCATGTCACTGTCCTCGATCCCTTAAGACAGTCTACAGTTTTGAATAACTTCAGAGCTGAATAGTCTGGAGGTCCCACATGATAATGAAAGGCTGCCCAAGCATTGGTAAGGGCGTCCAAGTAGACACATCCTTTAAAACAAATAAATATTTTTTCCAGAGAAATTCACTCTTGTGAAGCCAAAGTAAATTTGTATTTATCACAGGGCAGATACTGCAAGACAACATAGACAAATGAAACCGGTGCTGGTAACATGTCTCTCTCTCTCTATATATATATATACATTATGTATATATTGTGGCAGCCCAAGGGGCTGCACAAGGAAATGGCTGCCTGGCCTCCAACACATGGAAGCCTGAAAACACTACATTTCCCAGCAGGCCACAGTAACACCTGAACGGAGTAAAGGAAATGGGACTAACGACCAGCTGAAGGCCATTTCAAGGCCTATTTAAAGGGCTGATGGGGAGGGAGAGGAGTAGGAATGTGTGTGGGAAGGAGTTGCTGAGTGTGTACTGTGAAGTCTATTGACCAGCCAGTATTTGGAGAAAGAGTGTTTTGGTGTGGTTTTGTGTGTGAAATTGGATTGTTTTGAGGACCCCCTTTGGATTGACTACAGACTGGATTACGGAACTGAACTGGATTTTGGAATTGGATTTTGGACACTGACAACGAGATAAAGATTGCAGACTTTGTGTTTGTATTCCCCCGAATACCCCGCCCTTTGTTTTGTGTAGTGTTTGTCAAGAAGATTATTAGTTTAATAAATCCTTATTTTGTTTTGAATACTGCCTCCTCTGTGTTCTTAAACTTGCCTACGCCCTCTGCAAGGCCCGTGTGTGTCGCCCAACCCCTGGGGACACCACAATACATACACTACCGTTCAAAAGTTTGGGGTCACCTGCTGGAAACTATTTTTATCTCATAATTGACAATGCTTTACACCGTATACATTTCTGTAAATACTTTAGAATGACAAAAAACACATGTAACAATGAACAAAATGAACATCAAAGAAATGTTCAAGAAAATTATATTGAAAATTGAATCTTGGATTCCTCAAAATAGTCACCCTTTGGCGTGAGAATAGCCTCACAAACTGTGGCCATTCGGTGAATACGTTTTAGCAGGAAATCACCCGACATGTTTTCCCAGCTATCCTGCAGCAATTCCCAGAGAAACTTGTGGGTTGCTTTGCTTTGACTCTTCCTTTCCAGTTTGTCCCATACAAGTTATATGGGATTGAGGTCTGGACACTGGGCAGGCCAGGTCTTTAGTTTGAGTTGTTGTTCACATTCCTCCTTCACCAAATAGTTCTTGCACAACTTCAAGGTGTGTTTTGGGTCGTTATCTTGCTGAAGAATGAAGGAGTGCCCGATTAGCCATAGTCCAGATGGAAGGTGACCCCAAACTTTTGAACGGTAGTGTATATATATATATATATAATTGAAACTAAGTTTCTATTCTGTAATGAGGAAATGCAGGACCTCTACTTACAGAGTAACAAAAGCGAACTACACGACTACTGTCACTGTCACTTTTCATCTCACCCTTAGTTTAAAACTTGTCCTAAAGCCCTTAAAAAACTGTTGTGTTTTGATGACCTAGAAACGAGAAATCCTTTGGGTTCCAAAACAAAAACAAAAACATAAAATGGGTGCTATGTATTTCGCTTTGAGGAATTTGCCACTGTAGAATCCTGTAAGATTCCACTCAAACACACCAAATAGCGGACGTGTCCGAGTGGTGAAGTATAGCGTGTAGCCTTACCTTTGTGTTACTGGAACGGGATTAAATGGAGGTTAATTAATTCCAACTCTATCTGACTCCAATGTAGCCTATATTAGCTTTTCTCTCTGTTAACTGTTACTTCTAGAATCGTATAGGCAAATTAGACTATAGTCTCTCGGCTCGCGTAGTGTGGCTCTATACCTGTTGCTATCTCTCTATGAGATGCAGATGTGCCTTTGGCCTGTGTAAAGCCTAGCAAGGATACAGTTGCGTGTCTTGCAACGGCACTAATGTATAGGCGAGTGACTACGGAGTGCAACGTTCTATGTGTGTGTGTGTTAACTTTAATCTTAAAACCACAACGTGTAACTGCAGTTTAGATTAATGAGAGATGCTTTGGTATGAAAATGTTTATCAGCCGCACTTACAGAAAAACATAACACAAACAGAATTTGCGTTATGTAAGAATACAAAAACGGCTATACGTGAAAGTTGCGCAGGAGGTCGTAGTACGAATCTCCTCGAAGTATGCCACTTTTCCCCCTATATACCCACACATCAGAGGAAACCATAAAACACCAAATAAGGACACAATCACTGAAAAACGGAGCCACTGCCTGCGCTGTTTCTGTACGCGCATCACACCGCCAGCTTCACAGATGGCCGCTGACCGCAGATCATTTGCATTTGCACCGCTCACTTTTGAATGGTGTTCTGAGATCCTCAGTAAGCGCCACCCGCACCACATCATCAATGACACCAACCCACTGCTCATTACATCAGCTCTCCAAAAACACCAAACATGCTTATACTGTACATGTAAATGATGAAGTTACAGTATAACACATTAAACTCAGTGATGTGGTCAAGTCTTGAGAACAGCCCCCACCGTGTCCTGTTTTGCTGAGACAGCAGGATCAGTGTGGGGGCTGTGAGACATCTTGGGCAATACCATTGTTCTTGCCCGTTGGCTCCCCGCTGGCAACACAAACACAGTTCACACTCTTTGGGGTCACTTCAGGGCATAGTTCTGTGAACTGCCATAAAGTTTCCCCTCTGCAATACCATTGTTCTCGCCTGTTGGCTCCCTGCTGGCAACATAAACACAGTTCACACTCTTTGGGGTTACTTCAGGGCATAGTTCTTTGAACTGCCCTATACCACCAGAGTAACATTGCAAATATAAACTTATTCTTTCTGTTTAACTCAATCGCCAGAGAAGTGTATGGGTTTGTTATGATTTTTGAACCACTTCTGGAGGACATCAAACTCCTTGAATGTTCTGGTATACAGGTTGAGATTAAAGGTCAAAGCCATCAACTAAATGGAACTATCTGCCTCTTCACTGCAGACAATTTAGCAATCCATTCACTATGTGGATATATTGAGAATTCTCCAGCTAGCATGATTGACAAACACACACTGCACAGTATGCACGTGTTAATGCTATTACATGAAAAATCTATCCAAACATATGAGGCTATCACTAACTACTAATGTAATAAACTTTGGGAATGTATCTACATATGCACTTTAATTAAAAAATGAACGGCCCTTTTATTTACCCGTGAACCTGTCTGTTCATTGTTCATCAACATTAGAAACATCCAAGGTCTGTTAGTTATAATCCTTCGATTACCTATCATTGTAAAGCTGACTAGTTGACTAGTTGGCTTAGTCAAACTAAACAGAACAATTCATGTTAGGAACTGTTTGCTAGTACTCTTGACAGAATCCCAGAATGGCATGGCTCATATTTCACTGCTAGCGACAAATAATAATTCTGATAAGACTGTATATTATTTATAACTCAAGAGAGACAAAAAAAACTGCTGCTTGACACGCTCACACATATCTTGTTATCATACTCAGAGTTTTCAGAGGGAAGTTATAGCGGCGTTTCCTTGGCTTGCCTGGAACACAGGCTAAGGATTTAGCTTTGCTTATTTTATTGTGGCTCATGTCCCATATTCACTCCCGTTTCTCTGTCTCATTTGTAAATGCAGACATCAATGGATGAGCCACACTCCGAGGAAGGCCAGGGTTTTGTTCTAAGGCACACTGATTAACGAGCCACCTAATGCTGGACACCAATGATTTGTCCATGACACTGCCTCTGTTGTTGCCACCCTGTATTAATGAAAAGACATACACGTAGCTGCCCTGCTGTCTCAGGCAGGCTCAGAAAACACAGGGGAGAGAATTGAGATCATTATCCTTAAAATATTTCAGAGTGATAGGAGCAAACATCTATAAGATGCCCAATGTTTAAAATGAATGGCAAAAAGAGCCTCAGATATATATATATATATATATATATAATGTTCTGTCCTTTACCTTGAATAACACATTATTCCACATGTGGTCTTACTGTACACTCCAAAAATTATGTTTGGCGGTCACTGACACTAAAATGTACAAGATAAAAAAATTAACTCCCTTAATGAACCCCAGTTTGAATTCAAGCCAGTGTGTTTTAAATACTTACAATTATAAGGTACACTACTAATATATTTACAATGAACAATTATTGGACTAGTTTGTGTGAAAAAAAGGATATTGGCAAATTGACGTTGGCAACATCAGACAGTTACATGGAGAAATCAGAGATGCAAACTTTGGAATATAACTGCCACCAAAAACGTTTCATATTGTTATTGTTGGTTCTTCTTTAACATGTGGGTTTATCTTTTAAATAAAACTCCATTGCTAGCAGATTGAATAGCCTCCACTGGGGACGTGTGTCCTCTTCGATCTTCAGAATTCACCTATCGCTTGGAAGGCCGGTCTTTTTACAGATGTGCTCCATTTAAAATCGGAATGCATTAAGAGTTAGTAGTTATCCATAGTAATAAAAAATGAAAAAACTTAAGATGCAATATTGCAAAGCAGCTGTGTGGCCATAGTATTCTCTTTAGCAGGGGATACATTATTTCCATTATTATTATTTGCATTGGTGTGCATTAATGTGCAATATAATATAAACAGGTGTGGCAAATATGCTTTGTTGACTCACATGTGCATTCAATTACCATGCATCTCCATGCAAAAAACATGAGTCTTCTACTAAATCAACAAACAAATGAATAATTCCAATATGAAAAAAAATGATGTTAGCTGTGTGCCCAGCTGTTCAACTACATTCTTATTTTTAAGTCTTAAGGTAGCAAACGCTTACCTTTATTGCCTTCAACCCAACAATCAATACAGCATCGATTCAGGAAAAATGAGATGTCAGGGATACTGTATCCTCTATGCTCTTACAATTGATTCTATCATTCTTAACGTGATTGCAGAAGGCTTGTAAAACTCATGAGACCAACCAAATTGGGCCAATTCAGTCCTAACACATTGCTATTAGAAATGACTCTATGGCCATGTGCACTTTGCGCTTTAGATGTTTTCATTCCTTAATCTCGACCCACCCACCATCCTCCTAAAGTTGTAAGAACTCAATTGGGTTCATACGCAACACATGCTAAAACTACATTACAGAACATCTGTTTTATTAATGTATAAAGATTTTTTATAAAGCAATTAGAAATAAAAGTTGGGAAAACACCAATGAAAATATGGGTTCTCTAGGGCCTCAGATAGCGTAGCAGTCTAAAGCACCTTGCTTTGTGTGTGAAGCGAGTGTAAGCTGCCTATCACAGCCGCGGTTTGAAATCCGACTGTGTCAGATCAGCCCTGGCCTAGAGCCCTGATTGGGGGTGGTGACTGGCTCTCCACCCCAGGGGGAGGGGGGAGGGTGAGCCGGCACGAGCACGAGCTCGCCGAGAAGTGCGAAGGGTGTCTCCAGAAAGTAGTTGGGCAAGTTCCATCTCGGAGGAGGCGGATTATCGCTGGCCTCTGGAAATTAGCTTGTTTGTGGGGGAGGGTGAATTGAAATAAATAAAGGGTATAATTGGCCACTAAATTTGGAGAAAAGAAAAAATCTGAAACAAACCAAAAATGTACATATAGGGTTTCTTTTTTAAACAGTGGTTCTGGCTCCACCTTCCATATTCCCCCTCACTATCTTTTAAAATGTATCTTTACCCCCTATTTTTCATATTTTTGTTCTTGGTAATATTGCCATATAGTATTGTCAATGGCAACATGTTTAGGTCTGTTCTACGGGTGCTATTTCCTTCATCAATAAAAGAGAGTATAGACTGGCATTGACAACATGCTGAAACTGAATCAGATAAACAGGAAATTAATTGGCTCCTTTCTCATATATATATATATTTTTGGTGTAAATTCAGCTGCCATCAAGAAAATAAAAGGGTTATAGTAACATTGCTGGAAATGGGGAGGGAAAATATGAAATTATGAGGCATTACAGCTAGGTGCACCTTGTATAATGCCATCAATGTGCACTCAATACAGGACCAGTCAAAGGTTTGAGTACACCTGCTGGAAACTAGATATAAGTTTTTGTAAATACTTGAAAATGACAAAAAAAACACAGGTAACAATAAACAAAAGGAACATCAAAGCAATGTTGAAGAAAATTGAATTGAAAATTGAATCTTGGATTCCTCAAAATAGCCACCCTTTGCCATGATAACAGACTCACAAACACGGTTAATAAGTTTCAACAGGAAATACATTTACATTTAACATTTTAAGCACTTAGCAGACGCTCTTATCCAGAGCGACTTACATGATATGCATTAATACATGGTAGGAACAATCATAATTTGCGCAAGAGATCAGTGCAGTAATACAGCAATAGACATCATTGTAGGCAGCTGCATACCATACCTGTAACACTGGGAAGGAAAAGGTTAGTAATTGTTATTTAATAAAAAAAAAAAGGGAAGTAAGCAGGGATACATATTGTGGTGTCCCTGGGGGTTGGGCGACACGCACGGACCTTGCAGAGGGCGTAGGCAGGGTAAAATAACCCGGAGGAGGCAGTATATAACCGAAACAATAATTTATTAAACAAATACTGACAAACACAAAAAGGGTGGGGTCTTCAAAGTACAAAACCCTACTCGTTGTCGTTATCCAAAATCCAATGTCGCAATCCAGGGCAGTTCCGTAATCCAGGTCCTCACACAATCCAGGTCAAACACAAACAATCAAACTCACTTTTCCAAACTCTTTCCAAATCCCGGCTTCCGTCTTCACGGTTCTCTACACATTCAACACACTTTCCTACTCCTTCCAACGTGTGACATGAGTTAGTCCTTTAAATAGGCCTCCAAACGGCCTTCAGCTGTTCGTTAGTTCCAAACTCTCAACTTCTTTCAGGTGTTGGACTGTGGCCTGCTGGGAAATGTAGTTTTTTCTGGCTCCCCTGTGTTGAAGGACCAGGCAGCCATTTCCTTGGGCAGCCCCTTGGGCTGCCACACACCCTCCTCCTCAGCTCTGACCTACGGAGGGCTGAGCGGTCTATGTCCAACAGCCACCAGGAGAGCCCCCCTCTCCAGGTCCACTTAGGCATTGTCCCCCCTGGATCAAACGTCCGGTTTCCATGGTCTCCATTCCCCTCCTGTAAGAACCTCTGACAGACGTTAATAAATGGCACAAGTTGCTCACTTTGTCTACCACCAACTGACCATAGGTGGGTACTGGCTCTGGGGTCCACAGAGATAATGATCACCCCTCGGGCTCTGGGCTTCACCAGTTTCCCCTGGCTCTGCCAGTGAACTTTGTGCAGCCTCTCACTCCGTGGTCTGCTCTTTGGCCTTTTCCGCCACTTACAGGCTTCTTCCAGGTGTGCAAGGTCAGTAAACGGGGAAAACATTCTCTTCCAAAGATGGTTCTCTTTATCCCTGAAGCTCTTCTCCACATTCATATTTCCTCTCCATAAACGTTTCCCATGTTCCTTTCCTTTATATGTCAGCCTGTTTTGTTTCCCATTTCTCTTCAGGTGAGTACTTCTAAACTTCACTTTTCTTCTCTGTCTTTTTACTTTTAATGGAAAAAATATGAAAAAGATGGACTCACCACATCAGGAGACGGTTGGGTGTTCCACTGGACCTCAGCCATCGCCAAGAGGCTTTCCACCACGCTGTGGTCCCACCATAGCTCATCCTCCACAAACTGCTCCTCCAGTCCCCCTCTAAGGTCCCGCAGGCTGAGTGGGACTGAGGGCTATCTATCCCGCTCCGACTCCAATGTCTGGTCATCGTCTCTTGCTGGCTCCACTGGCTGGAGTCTTTCATGACAGGAACACATTTTATGCAGTTAAGTTCCACACTCACCCCTTCCAATCGGTCTTGTGGATCCAGCAGAGTCTCAGTTTGGATTTTCAGGACTACACAACGAGTTTTCTGTGGCCCGCTGCTGGGTTTCTTTTCGGTCCAGTCTCTCACTTAAGACGTGCACTTCCTCTCGCAGTAGAGGGTGCTCTTCATTTTTCTTTTGTTCGGTCAGGAGGGCTGTAGAGGTGGTTCAGTGAAGTTCCTGCAAAGCAAACATCTTCACTTTTTGTTTTATACCACGGTCTTCACCTACTCCAGCTGTGCCTCTAGCTCCTGCCTTCCCTCACGCTCTTGCTCCGCTCAGCTCCGGAGTTGCTTTGCATAAGATGCATGGACCACCTTAACTCTCCTTAGCTCTGCCTCCTTCTGGGCGAGCTCGGTCTGTGCATCCCACAACCCCCTGGCATATTCCTCGTTAGCCTGGTCATGGGTTTTATGAATGTCCAAACATTGCAGTTGCTCTTCCTCTAACTTCTGGGTTAGGTTCCTCACCTCCTCTTTGAGTGCCAGGTTGTGGGCCTCTACCCATCTCACTTCATCACCAAGGGATGCTTTGTCCTTCTCCAGCTTCCCAGCCATGAATCCCAGCATTCTCAGGGAGTCGCTGTGCTCCTCCAGCAGTTGCCCCACAGCCAGCAGGTGGTGCTCCTCTGAGGTCCCCAACTCCACCTTCATCCTGTATAGCTCAGTCTGGGCACTTTTTAGCTGTTGGACCTCCCGGAGGGTGACTCGCCATCGGTCCTCAACCATGGCCACCCGTCTCTGGTTCTTCACCAGGGCCTCCCTCTGGTCCTAACAACATCTCTCCAGTTTCTGAAGCTCTTCATCTTGGCCCTTTATGAACTTTTGCGCCTCTGCCTCTAACCCAGCACACTTCTCAGCAATTCTCGCTTCACACTGCTGCGGTTGTGGCTTACTTGGGATCTTGTGGCCCTTTTCTTTAGGGGGCACAACAGGGTAGGAGTGGCCATTTTTCTCTCTGACCTGTCCATTCTTTTGGTCCTCCCAGCCACATTCCTCCCTCTCGCAACACTGGGTTGGTGACCATACTCAGCATATGCACCACGGGGCACCACTTTGTGCCAATTCGGCCTGCTCCTTGTCCCAAGCCTCCATGGCTGTATCCACTGTCCAGTTACTTTCCATCATTCTTTCAAAAATCAAAAAAACAAAAACAAATCCCACTCAGTTGCACTATCTCCTCTTGCGTATAGGTGCTGCAGTCTGCCCACATCCTCCACCATGTGTGGTGTCCCTGGGGGTTGGGCGACACGCATGGACCTTGCAGAGGGTGTAGGCATGGTAAAATAACCCGGAGGAGGCAGTATATAACCAAAACAATAATTTATTAAACAAATACTGACAAACACAAAAAGGGTGGGGTCTTTGGGGGAATTCAAACACACAAAGTCCAAAATCCAATGTCGCAATCCAGGGCAGTTCCGTAATCCTCCAGGCTTATATCCATAGTCAATATCCAAAGGAGGTCCTCACACAATCCAGGTCAAACACAAACAATCAAACTCACTTTTCCAAACTATTTCCAAATCGGCTTCACAGTTCAACACATTCAACACACTTTCCTACTCCTTCCAACGTGTGACATGAGTTAGTCCTTTAAATAGTCCTCCAAACTCCAAGACTCCTGGCAGACTGGGACGGAGACACTATGGAGCCTTCTACGGTGATTGAAGCATCAAAGCACCTGTCTTCCCCAGGTTCAGCTTCAGGTGGTGGGTGGACATCCAGGCAGAGATGTCAGCCAGGCATGCAGAGATCCGCGCCGGGACCTGGGTCTCAGACGGAGAGAAGGAGAGAAAGACTTGAGTGTCGTCAGTATAACAGTGATAAGAAAAACCATGAGCAGAGATAACAGAACCAAGTGACTTGGTGTACAGGGAGAATAGGACGGGGTCTAGCACCGAGCCCTACCGGACTCCGGTGGAGAGGGTATGGGGAGAGGAGAAAGATCCTCTCCAGGCCACCTAGTAGGACCGGTCAGCCAGGTAGGACTTGAACCATGTCAGTGCAGATCCAGAGATTCCCATCTCGACGAGAGATGAGAGCAGGATATGGTGGTCCACGGTATGAAATGCAGCTGACAGGTCGAGGAGGAGGAGGACGGAGCTAAGGGATTGGGACTTTGTAGAGCCTCAGTGACCGCAAGCAGAGCAGTCTCTGTGGAGCGGCCTGTCTTGAACCTAGATTGGTTAGGATCAAGCAGGTTGTTCTGTAGGAGATGAGCAGATAGTTGGTTATAGACAGCCCGCTCTAGTGCTCTAGTGTTTTGGAGAGGAATGGGAGGAGAGAGACAGGTCGGTAGTTCGAAATGACAGCAGGATTCAGAGAGGGTTTTTTGAGGAGGGGGACGACATGGGCGTTTTTGAGGGTAGAGGGGACAGAGCCAGAGGAAAGAGAGGAGTTGATAATATTGGAGACAAAGGGAAGGATGTCCATAGCAATGGACTGGAAGAGGGGTGAAGGAATGGGATCGAGAGGGCAGGTGGTGGGACAGTGGGAGTGAACAAGTTGAAGGATGTCAGGGAGGGGTGAGAAGGAGGACAGAGGGGTGAGAGGTTTAGGTAGCGAAATGGGTGTGGGGGGGTTAGGTGAGGGAGAAGATGGGAGTGTCATCCTCGGGGAAGGAGCTGAGTAGGGCATCCATTTCATCTAGGAAATCACCCAACAAGTCACTCTGGATAAGACCGCCTGCTAAATGCTTAAAATGTAATGTAAATGTAAATGTAAACATGTCTTTCCAGCTCTCCTGCAGCAATTCCCAGAGACACTTGTGGGTTGCTTTGCTTTGACTCTTCTGTCCAGTTCGTCCCATACAAGTTCTATGGGGTTGAGGTCTGGACATTGGGCAAGCCAGGTCATTAGTTTGAGTTGTCATTCACGTTCCTCCTTCACCAGATATTTATTGCACTTCAAGATGTGCTTCAGGTCATTATCTTGCTGAAGAATGAAGGAGTGCCCAGGCTTAATCCAAATGGAAGGTGTACTCTAACTTTTGACTGGTACTGTATCTCATCTACATTACTAAACAAAACAAACCAAAACAAAACAAACTT